>JACEVL010000594.1:0-95000 GCA_020284085.1 Aporrectodea caliginosa
TTCTTCATACAGTGTACGCTAGGGCGCCCGTTAACCGCGTGAAAACATTGAAGTTCATAATTTTTGATGTGGTACCCCCTGAAGTTGTTACACATGTTAAGTAGAATAAAAGCGTAAAATTTCAGAATTTTATGTTAATGTTTACTGGTAGCTCAACAGGAGTAAAGTTTCTGCTGTATCGCAATATTTTGTACTTGTTTGAGTTTCGCTGTCTACTGCATTTGCCTGACCATAATATTTGTTACTGACTGATTTATTAATTTATTTGGTATGATTAATGGAGAAACTGTTTGATGCAGCACATTGTATGCAGATGCCATTTCAATGATTACAATTGTGGAAGACAGGTTTTCTTAGAAGACCATTGCGGGCCATGCATAGGCTATGTGGGTAGCGTGGACACAGCATTAATTAACTAGAATGTAGGACAGAAAGGTAAAGAAGCGTGAGGAATATCTCAGAAGTAAAGAAGAAGAAAGAAAAAGAGAGAATATCACAGTTCAGCAGGTGATGAATTGACCTCAGAAGAAGAATTAACCAATATGGCAGCTGAAGTTGAGTCTAATTTAGAACCACACTGCTCACCAAGAATTACTAAACGCGGTTCTGTGCGTATTGTTACAGAAGAGTTAAGTGCTGCACTTGATCGAGCCAATGTCAGCAACCATGCTGCAACATTTTATTTTGGCTGAGACTGCAAGAAGCCTTGCACAGGACATTTCTAGCTTCACTGTCAATCCTGAGTCAATCAGAAAAGCGAGACTAAAGTTTCGTGAACATACGATCCAAGCTGTAAAAGTCACTTTTGATCCATCCTTACCTCTAGTTGTGCTCTGGGACGGCAAAATGTTGCCGGATATATTAGGTAGTGAGCAGGTTGGGTTGACCGGTTAACAGTCTTGGTATCAGGTTTGCATTGTAGCAGCTTCTCGGTGTACCGAAGCTCCCAAATGGTACGGGTGAAGCAACCATAGCAATGCTGTTGTTACAATGGTGCAATAGTGGGGGATAAAAAGTCAGGCCAGGGACATGTTCTTCGACACCGCAGCTCCCAATACTATAGCAGACAAAGTGGAGATTGTGGTGTGAGTGAGACCAGGCTTAGCAAGAACCTGTTGTACCTGACACCATGTCCACGAAATTGTGGTCAGAGATGTGTTCAGACACTGTTTTGGTCCATCATCTTATCCTGACAAGCAACAGCAACACCAAAAAAAGATGATTAGCACTTTAAAGAAACAAGGCTCCAATGAACCACTCAAACGAATCCAGATGGAGCCAAGTACATGCACCATTCCTGAAAAGAACTTGACGACTTTGTCACATCCAGTACCATTGCATTCTTACACACACTTGCTAACTTCCTCGCACAAGAAGATCCAGACACTTGAAGATTTCCAGCTAAACAAGAAATATGCCAACAGTCTGGCAGTGGTAAATGACGGAGCAGAGTGAACTGTGAACCTGATGCAGGACTTCCACAGCTCCATTACAACAAGTGAAGAACAGAAATAGTATCTGCTGTTGGTTGTCTCAAGCCACAGACCGAAGTACCCAGAAGCCAGAAGTTGCTGCTTGTCGATGATGAAATTCCGCAGTATTAGAGTAGGACAACTAAGGTCACTGATGACTAGTGATTGGCTGGGTCGACTTTGTTATCTATTTTGTTAAAAGTCTAGTCCTGATAAACACTTGGCGGTACTTTGTTGATATTGTATCAGAAAGACTTCAGTTATAAGTAACTGAGAAACAAGTGAGAATAACACACTGTCAGATAGTAATTTTTTTAACTTCACAAGTGTTGAGCGACCTTTAAATAAGCATCCAAAATTCTAAAAAAATTACCATGAACTTCTCTCATGATAGACAACAAAATGGGAGGGTACCACAAAAGAAATTCAGAAGTTCACTTTTAACGGGCGCCCTAGTGTACGCCGTATATTAAACAGATATACAGAAGCTTAATTATAAACAAAGCAGCTCAACAGACTCTTGCAAAGAACGGACCACTTATACATAAATAATTTAGCATAAAATTCTAGGAAAAATTCTAATTGCCTACAATTTCTCTTGCAAAAACGTTACCTACAAAATATTTTAAAACAATATTTTGAGCAAAATTGCTATGTAATTACATTCTGTTGTGGCTCTAGTAAAGTATTCCTCTGTCCACATCGCTCTGAAGTTTTCCATTACTTTGTAAACCTCATCGTGATCACGGTTCGTCTCCAGCAAACAGTCCACATGCAGCTTTATAATCTTCACTCCTACATAATACACCAAATGCATACAGAAATACAGGTTTCCGTTTACAGTTGTAATAAGAAATCACCTACGTATCAGGTAAACACCATAATATTATATAACAATACTTGAAAGGGCAAGCATTCATAGAATATCATCCAATCTGGAACCCAATCACACCTTTTGGCAATTAATGGGAGCACAATGTTGGAATTCTATGATTAGGTCAAGATCAAAGAATCTCTCATAATTGATAAATCTTTGACCTTGAGTTCTGTGTCCGAAAGCTACGCTCACGTCAAGTCCCATCTGCCATTAGAAATAACAATAATTTACATCTTGCATTTACACAGCAAGCCAAGAACTATGTGTTAAATAGCAATAGTGCTAAGCAAATTTCAATGCTCCCAAAAATACTTAATTTCCAGGACTGTTAATATTGCGATAAAGTATCGCAATACTTGGTATCGCCGATACTTTTTTCAGTATCGCAGCGAGTATCGCGATAGTTTTATTTTGCTGGTATCACGTGTGTATCGCCGATCCTTCTTTAGCCTGTCGGCGATACTCGATAGGGCCTACCAATACTTCCTTCCACTATAATTTTATTTATTTTCTCATCCACTTGAAGAAGTTGCGATCAAGAAATAGTGAGAAATAAATCTTTAAGCTTCGAAAATCGCCTTTTTCTGCCATCTATGATCTTGGGTGCAAATGGAAAGAATCTATAAATAGGCAAATGACCAAAAGCATTTCCTTTTGCGATCAGTGGTAGAAGTGGCTTGCTTAATTTTAAAGTATTTGGGAAGTTAGTTAACACTAAAAATGAATAGGCCTGAGGAAACGAATATTGCCAATGCGCCATCAACGCAGAGTGATCGAATAGCTTTGCCTGAAGTCTTCTTCAAATTCATTCATTTCAAGGATTTATATAGCGCCCCTTCAAGAAGCCTACTCAGAGGCCCAATTACATTGGGCCCACAGATTCTGTAGGAAATTCTTTATATCAGTGTCTGAAGTTGCTAAAGCTGAATCTATTCAGAAAATGTACATTATTTTGAACGCTGGCTTATTATGAAGTATTGGTATTGGTATTGCCAATACTTTTTCCAGTATTGTTAACAGCCCTGTTAATTTCTGGCAAAATGGATTTTCCATATTAGATAATCTATTATAAAGGTTCTATATAAATACCTAGTTCAATTCCTACAAAGAATTTCCATTTTCATCTTACATAATACAATATAAAAGTCTTGAAGAAATCAAACAGATTGTCTTCATGTGCTGTTAGGTACAAAGAACTTGAATAAAAATATTGAAGTTGCTAGTAAAAATAAATTTGTAATGCTCCAAAAATATATAATTTCTGATAAAAAGGATTCTACATCTTAGATAATTTATTATAAAAGTACATGAAGAAATAACCTTGTTCAGTAAAAAGAATTCACTGTTGCTCAACACATAATTCTGTGCACCGAAATTACCTTTGTCATCTTTAAGTAATAATTTTAATAGGTTTGAAGAATTCATTTAAAAAATTACCTTCTTCAGTTTCAGACAACAAGGATTTGGTTACTTTGGATGGTGCCACAGAATCTGGAACATAAAAGCGGCAAGTTGCTAATACATTAAACAGCTCAACAATTTACTGTGAAAATTATTTCCTAGAGAAGAAGCTAGCTCATTCCAAGCAGTGTATCCCATGCTCATTTGGAAAAATTCTAATTGTAATGTACACTTCTATCATGCCGACGTCTAATGCACAAAGAATCAACCGATGGCACACCAAAACCAAGCTATAATCTGCACAATATTCAAAAGATCAGTCTATAAGACAGACAGGAAGACAATTATAGAGGACAAGTAATTTGAAAAAGGCAAGTCTCAAGTTGAAAACAAGATAACATAAGCAACTAACTACGTACAATGAGCAGATAGAGAGAGTACCAAAATCTAGGTCCAGATTGTTCCTTCTGGGAAAAACTCTTAAGCTGAACATTGACTACACAAATATTAAAATCCTTTGGTTTTCATGCTATTTGTTAAATTTATTTAGAAATAAATTCTATATTAACTGGTTTTGAACTCTGCATGGAATGTCCAAAATCTATAAGATAAATAAAAGCAGAATTTTCATCTGCTGCTTCAAAATCATGAAATGTCACAACCTGGATGTGATTGACACCCCTCAACATCTTAAGAAAAAATCAACTTGTCAAATAAATTAATAAAAAATTTGATATATAATTTCACGAAGCAGCAATTTACAAATACATCTCTAATTTTATTTACCATAAGATAAAATATACAAAGCAAGTCCCTGCAGGTACAAATTTACACTTAATCTGAAAGGCTGAAAAAAGCGGCTTAATCTTCAACAACGTTTGATGAGAAAAATTTGATGACAAATAAATTCAGGATTACCTGGCATCAAAATTCAACAGCCCGAATCTGCAATAGAAAGTAGAATTTTAATATTGCTGCCACAACATCATGAAATTTCCCCAGCCCATCTCAACCACTCCAAAATTAGGAGTGACAAACCCTCCATGACTTGACATGAACTTTTAAAACAATTTAATACAAATTTGGTATCTAATTTTCACGATGCAATACCATCTGGCTTCACAGCATTAATTTCGTCTACATAAAAGACACAAAGTTCCTGTGAATAAAATGAACAACTGGATTTTAATGCAAAGGGCTGGGACAGTTTTACAATTTTCATTTTGTTATATATATGGAATATGAAAGCAGTGAAATCATTATAATTATAAAGAAATCAACATTCAGACTCCTACATTTAAAACAAATTAAAATATGGTATATGGAAGCAGCAGCAAATCATTATGAAGAGATTAGCAGACTTCTAGAATAAAGCCTTAATACAAAAACAGCATGCTGAACTAACAATCTCTGCCGTAAGAAAGTTTACTTGGTTTGAAACAGACATAAGACAATACCTGATTTAAAAACCATTACCTAATTTGAGATTTGAATCAGACCAGCCAAAAAATCTGACAATGTGTCTAATATGCAACAGTTCTGAATTAAGTTGTTTTTAAACTATAGTACGAATCATAATCTATTTACCTTTCCGAATGGCTTCGTGGGCACCTGAAAGAGACAAAAAACAAGCACCTACTAAATTATCACCAAAAACTTCCAATCAGTTGATTGACAAGTCATCCCTGGTAAACATTTAACATTATTATTATCTAATTACTATTATTATTACTATAATTATTATATTACTGTCAGCATTTCAGTGTGTGAAATTTTAAACTAATGACTGGTCAAGTATTCAATTCAAACACAATAAACTCAAACTCTTTTAGAAATAGTGAGTTTTTAGGTGTTTCTTTCAATTTTCTAGAAAACGACCCGACTTTGGGTGTTTTAGCTAAAACCCTTACTTTAGTTCATAAAGCTGTTAAAACTAAAATTACCTAATGACAGACACACTGACTTGTCTGCTTCACAAAATGGTATGATACCTCATTCTGCAATAGAAAATATAAAGCTTTTTAATAAGTTGAAATCCAATTTACGTAGCATATTGTCAGAACTTTGCAAGCTACATCTAGGATGCATTACCCTGTGCCTGGTAACGCAGTAAAGGACACTAGAAATAACCAAGCTACACTGACGATAAATTGTCATAATCACAACAAATATAGGCCTAATTTAGTTATAAAGGAATTAAAATGACAATTACCAAACGCCAGAGGTTGTGGAGGGGCCTTGACAAATGCTGTGAGCTCAATTTCTGAAGCAGCTGTAAGTAGCCTGTAATAGAAAATATAAAGCTTCTTAATTTATTGCTAATAAACTAGCAAGTACTACCATTTTCATATTCCATCAGTGTTTTATTGTAAAGTAGGCCTAAAGATGACCAATTTACGTACAAATATGCAGAGTAAACAACATGACAGATCTTTTAAAATAAGACAAGCATCATGCAGTTGTGCAATTTAAAACGATCAAACATATGTATAGATTTCAAGTTGTTGATTGAAAAGATTCAAAATTTCACATTTCTATATAAAAATCAAAATAAAGCAATCTTTTAAAACTAATATTAATATCAAATTAGTTAATCTGACTAAATCCTACCTTGGCATTCAAAACTATGCACCTGTGCTTCGATAACAAAGTCTTTGTTCAAGCAGGCAAAGGTTTGAAACAAGTTCTGTTTCTCGACCTAAAAACAATATTTCTGCTGCACATAAAACATATTTATCCGGCATCAATCACAAACACACCCAGTAATTATATAATTAAGTAGCCTTTATTTACATCTGACAAGTGCACATGCATTACATTGTAAAAGTGAGTACATATATATACATTTGAAATAAACTAAAACTATATATAACAGGTTCAGATTATAAAGTCGGACTGTCGCACATGTGCAAAACTAAATATAACTAACCAGCAAGCTTATAGTATCGGGGCCTGATTGGGCTGAAGTATCTTTGGGCATGGTGCGCGGACGCCGGACGGTACCAGGTTTTCTAATGACGACACTAACCCTAACCCTGACCCTAACCGACCCTCAGCTGCTGACCCTAACCAACACTCATGACGCCAGTTAATTTAAGCTTGAAGTTTTTCGAAAGCCGTAACTGCAGCGTTCTGGAGACAGTAGGGCCTACAATCTGGAGATGTCTATAACTGAATATCAATCTTGCATTCGACCATTCATTCCATTATAAATCGATCCTGGTTTTAAAATAATTTTTTTTAGCCCAGTTAGACTCATGCCATTGGGTTTAGTAAAATCTGAACAGTTTTCTTTTAAATCAAACAATTGAGTCCAAATCTTTCGCTCAGTTAATGCGCTTTAGGTACAAACTAAAAATAATCAATTTACGTTTTCGCTAAATATCACATTTCTGGTCAATCTCAACATCTCTTCCGAAGGTCCACTAGCTAATATTACTTTTTGCTTTAGCGTCAAACAATTCAGAAATTTCTTGTGAACTTACCGCAAATGGCGTCCGAAGGCAGAATGAAGAATTTTGGAAGGAGTGCAATCGAAGGCATGATGACAAGACAAAACTGCTCACTTCGACCTGGGACTCGTCGATGAAGAGTCAAAGTCGTCTTGCGAGGCAGACTACTATCGAAGACAGTAACTGCCAAAGATTTTAACAGTAAAAATCGATGGTAACTGTTTTGCAAAATGTGAATAAAGATGGCGTATCGAAGGAGGCGACTGCCGTAACTAAGAGAAATCAGAATGACGTCATTTCTTTCACAATTATGAGGTATTTGTGAAAAAGCTCTTACCTCATGTACACATTCGTTCAAATATTATAATAATTAATAATAATAATAATAATAATCTTTTCTTTATTAAGCGCCTGACAAACGCACTGCGCTGTACATTTACATGTTATGCAATTTAAATCTTAACTACTAACAGAACAGACAGCTTGCAATACAACGGCGCTAATAGCAGCCTACAAACATATCCGCCCAACGGGGGCTCGAACTCGGTACCTCTCTCGGTCTGTGTGCCAGATGTTATCCAATGCGCCACGGGCCCCCCCCCATAGAACGGCGCTAATAGCAGCCTACAAACAATAATTAATATATAATTATATAATTCGTTTATTGAGAAAACAATCTGACAAAATCGCAGAAATGCTAACATGAGTGATAATGCATAATTAATGGATAATATATATATATATGTATATATGTATATATATATATATATATATATATATATATATATATATATATATATTCGTTTATTGAGAAAACAATCTGACAAAATCGAGAAATGCTAACATGAGTGGGTAATCCCGTAGTTTAGGTTGCTAAATTCCTTAAACCATCCTACAAGTGAACCACATTACCGTACTATTTTGTTATTAGGCACACACATTTTACTCGCGTTATCGCAAAACCAAGTGATACTTGCATTACAACATTTGCCAATAATTTGTCTCTGATAACTGAAATACAGAAGACAAGCCAGCTAATTTGTTAATTACAATGTTCCATTCTAGGAATGATAACGTCAAAGTGTATTCCTCACGATTCGCCAGGTGGCCAACGTTCGATCTGCTACAGGGAGGATAAAGTTCATGTTCATTATTTTAATTAAGTCATTATGTGATTTCCACACGTGCTTTTAAGTTATCGGTTAAGAAGTGTGCGATTAGAAATTTTTTTTGAATTTCAGATCTCGTAAATGTTGTCATGCTCAGAAGTTGTTGAAGGTAGAACCACATTTCGTCCCAATTGCATTGAGCTAAACGGGTGATTTAATCGACTGTGGTAGATCAGGATAGTAAAAGCTCAAGTATTGGTCGTCTGAGATTTTGCGTGTTCCTAGTTTTCCTAGGTTCAAACTCAACACGAGATTTGAGCAACTCACTATGACTGTGCATTTGCTCAGAGTGAGCTGACGCTAAAATTAATCATAATTATTGTATGGGGCCGTCCATAAATGATGTCACGCACCTAGGGGGGAGGGGTGTCGGAAATTTGTGACGATATGTGACATGGGGGTGGGGGTGGGGTCTGAGAGGTGTGACGTCACACCAGGTCTATGTAATTAAATTTCACAATTAACAACAATTTAATTTTAACAATAACAGCACTAATTGTGAGTATTAAATTTTCATTATTTTTGTATTATTTTAATGTATACGGGCACCATTATTAATAATTTTCTAATTATTTCAATATTTGGTCACCGTTAGATTTAAAATATGCATGCTCTCCCTATTTGTTCCACAAAAGAGCATTTTGCTTTGCCATGGAAATTTGGTTTTGGGGATCAGAGCTTTGTGACGTCATTTTTCAAGGGGGTGTTACCTTTTGTGACGAAGTGTGACGAGGGGGAGGGGGTTCAAAATCGGCCAAAATTGCGTGACGTCATTTATGGACGGCCCCTAATATAGGCTACAAATGTAAGTCGTATATTGTCATCAACTGGTAAAATTGAACCATATGTCGCCAACCGGATCACATAATGAGCAGTAAGGGCGCCTTAGATTGGATTAAAATGCAGCTCTCCAACCTCCGCATTGGCGCCTCAGACCATTGCGCTTCACTCACAAACCTATTTATTATTTTGTAAAAGATGTTGATGTGTACGAAGACCAAACAGGAAGCACAAGTCGCGATTTGTCTCCAAAATACTCGTTTATTTACTCCGTGTTGGTCCCTAGGCTTGGAACTGCAGTCTTCCCCAGTTCGTTCGCTTTGAGTTAGGCTGCTAACCCTCTCACCTTCTCAGTTCGGGAAACGCCTTAAGACTTTCTTGTTCACGGACTCAGGCGCTGACGCGGGTCGAGAGCGCTGCTGGTATAGGCTAATGCTGAATGTTCGATTACATTTACATCTAGATTTGGACGTGAAGAAATGTAGAATATTAGACACCTGATGCATCGATACAGCTCTCATTTAGACTCTGGTTCCGTCAGCAGACGTATTATTATTATTATTATTATTATTATTATTATTATTATTATTATTATTATTATTATTATTGTAGAGTATCTTGGAGGGTCTCCCGTTCTCGGCTTGGTTACAACAGAGTTGATCCCACTTCTGCTGTACCACTGTAGAGATCTTTCGGGTCGATCAGGAGGACTGAATCAACCCCACTGATGTGACCACTGTCGTCGGGCGGATTTCTCTCTCTTCTTACCAGGATAGCGTTTCAGAAATCCCCCAGTCCTCGATGTCCGGCCAGGATTGGCCTCTCCTGTCAGGCAAAGGTCTAGACGATGCTTGCGACCCCCGATCGTAAATTAGACGAAGAAACGAAGGAAGTCAGTTCAACACAACCACTCGTATTATTGTCATCAGATCAAGAACGAACAGCATCGACAAACGACTAACTAATGACATCTCAAAAACCTGAATACCTCTGAATACCTCGAATACCTGAATTAACGCATTAAGCAGCCCTATTTATAGCAATCCGACACATCAAGTCTGGGCAGGTCCCGGGGACTCTGGGCAGTCGCCTAGCAACCGGTCCCGGGGACTCTGGGCAGGTCCCGGGGACTCTGGGCAGGTCCCGGGGACTCTGGGCAGTAGCCTAGCAACCGGTCCCGGGGACTCTAGGCAGTAGCCTAGCAACCGGTCCCGGGGACTCTAGGCAGTAGCCTAGCAACCGGTCCCGGGGACTCTAGGCTGGAGCTAAGCTCCGCCCACAAAGGCTTAACCCGAGGCTTCCCCATTACATTGCTAAGGCAGTGACGTCATAATAGGCCGACGTCGCTAAGGCGTTCAACAGCGCCACGCAATAACGCCACAACTCTCCCCCGGCCAAGGAGGGGAATGCCCCCATTCCCTAAAGGGCCAACAACTAAAACTTGCATCATCAGCAATGTCCTTGCTTACAAACTTAATATCACACAACTAACAAGATTACTCAATAGCAGAAATCTAGCAGGACTGTCTTTCCGTTAAGCGCACAACTAATGCAATATGCAATGTCAGGATAATTGAACTAGGCACTGCAAGACAGACAATAATTAGCAAAGAAATGTCTTCCCGTATCTCGGGCAATTCAAACAACAAAGCAATCCTGAAAATAATCAGATTATAGCATAAATCTTCAGCGCAAATTCATCGCTACTATGACAATGTTCATGGCTATTTCTTCGCAGACGATCTCAGCGAGGACAACACCCGGGGAACTTAAACAGGCCCTCCTCCCCAAGGAAACACAAAGTCAGCAAAACATGGCCTAATTATTCAACTAGCGCAATTATGCCGTGACTAAACTAGAAACATGGCTAAGCATTCTTCAGGCATGATCTAAGCGTCCTAACTTAAGCACACTAATATGCAACAACACAATGAAGAATCATTTAACTACGATAAGAAATCGTCAACTCCACGATCCGGCAGGTAAGTAATCAATGCATGTGAAAAGTTACGCAAAAGAACATCCCGTACACCGGGCAGCTAACCTAAAAGAAGTAATCTCCTTCCTTTAAAAACAATCTCATTCATCTCACCCATGTCCGGCGTAGATCAGCGGAGCAACTAAACATCAGTCTGCATCAGCGTCGGAGCTGGACAGGTCCATTTCTTCCGGCGAAGAGGAGGAAGATGAGGCCTCAGGTGGCTCGTAGTCGCAGTCGTCAGGAGGGACTGGTTTCATTTCCTCGAAGGAGAGCGCGACAAGGTCCTCGACCAGAGACGAAGGCGCGTCATCAGCGTCCAAGCTCTGAGGGTCGGCCAGCGTGGTCGTCCCCAGAGACACTTTATCAAAGTTCACTGTCTCCCCGACGGCATCATGAGAACGCGAAGTCGGCGACGGGCCTTCCGAGACTTGACCTCCGGAATCGGAACTCAGCGGGCCTTCAAGGAATGGCTGAGGTTCGAAGTCTTTCGACGAAGCAGCGGCCGACGTCGAAGGACGAAGAAAGTCTGGAGGGGCATCTTCCCCCAGCACCAGAGGCGAAACAGAGGCCAACGCAGCCACCAGGTCTCCGCCCGTCATACCAGAGCGCCATAGCTCCTGCACCCGATGGATCTGTCCCCCGCGGCATCTCATCTGGCGTAGATGGCGATGGAAGGAGAATCGGGTATCGACCCCGTGAAACGTCGTGAAACAATACTCACATTGGCGAACGTCGTCTTTAGCTCCTCTTCTGTCCCTGTTTAGCGTTCCAATGAGCCGTTTCAACATGCAGCTTAACTTCTATTGTTCGGTTGCCATGGCAACGCTTACGTCATCCTTGATGGTTGCTTAGCAACCGGTCCCGGGGACTCTAGGCAGGTCCCCCCTCCCAGGGCAGGTCTCGGGGACTCTGGGCAGGTCCCCCTCCCAGGGCAGGTCCCGACGGAGCCTTCCCCCTCCCCGGAAGACGCCGCCCACTATTGATAGCGGGCCGGCCGACGTACTTCCCTCCTCGGACGCAGACTGGTGACAGGGGCGTCGTCGGAGAGAGGCATCGGAGCGTCAGCGTCCTCTGTCGATTCCATCCCGCGACAGGGGCGCAGCTTGTCCACATGGACCGTGAATGGACGAGAGTGGGCTGTCTTACGGATGCGGTAGTTCACAGGACCGCAGCGAACGTCTACGATGAAAGGGCCGGTGTACATCTTCTGCCATTTCGGAGAGCGACCTTGATAGCGACGAGGGGTAAAGTACCATACTTTATCCCCGGAAGCGAATTCAGCTGGGCGAACGCGTAGATCGTAGGCGCGTTTCTGGCGTTCCGCGGCCACTCCCAGGTGTTCACGCACCAGACCGTACGCAGCCTCCACCCTCTCAGCGAAGTCCCGCACGTATTCCGAATACGTGCTCGCTCTCCAGTCAGCGTCTGGTGGCCTCCCATAGACAAGGTCCAGCGGGGCGCGTGTCTCACGACTGAACCCGGTCGTCTCGTGTAGCGACGCCCGGTATGCAGCAAGGACATGGGGCAAATGCTCATCCCAATCCCTTTGATGGCTGCTTACCACCTTCCCCAGCATGGCATTAAGCGTCCTGTGAAATCGCTCTATGAGCCCATTCCCACTCGGGTGATAAGCGGAAGTGCGGACCTTAACTATTCCCAGTAACTTACAGAGCTCCCTGAACAGATTCCCCTCAAAATTTCTCCCTTGATCGGTAAGGATCTGCAATGGTGCGCCATACCTTACGATCACATTCTCCACCAAGGCCCTAGCAACCGAAGTTGCCTCCTGATTGGCCATGGGAATTGCTTCGACAAACTTCGTAAAGTTGTCCATAACCGTGAGGATGTAAGTGTACCCTCTTCGACTACGGGGGTGGGGACCGGTAATGTCTATGCTAAGGCGTTCCCAGGGCGCCCCGCATGGTAAAGGCTGCAGAGGTCCCTGTCGTGGAGGTAATCCTCTATGGTATTGATTGCACTGGGGACAGCACTGGCAATAGCGTCTTACATCTCGGGACCATCCGACCCAATAGGCCCGACGCCTTACCTGCGCCCGGGTTCTTCGGACGCCCAAATGGCCACCCGTTATCCCTGTATGGGCGAGTCTCATGTAGGTCTCCCGCACAGTCTTGGGTACCAATAGCTGTTCAACTCCATCCGGGGTTTTTCGATACATTACCTCCTCACACAGATACAGTCGATCCCTTTGGTGCCAGTACACCTTCACGGCTTCGTTCTCTCGCAGAATATCTACTAAGTCCGGGGCCTGGGCTTCATCCTCCAACCACGGACGTACCACCCGAAGGTCGGGGTCTTCCTTTTGGGCTTTTATCAAATCCTCCTGCGGGTTGGGTTCAACATCCACTGGCTGTTTCACCACCGTCTCGGTAACTGCAGGGACCGCACTTACATCATCAACACCGCATTGCCGACAGGGCTTACGGGAGAGGGCATCTGCATTACCGTGTTTCTTACCAGGACGATGCAACACCTGGAACTCGAACTCTGCCAATCGTTCCAACCAGCGGCTTTGTTGGCCTATGGGCTCCGGAGTTCGCTGAAGCCACTGCAAGGCAGCATGGTCCGTTCTCAGTATGAACGGGCGACCCAAGAGGTACTGGCGGTACAGCTTCGTGAAATGAACTATGGCAAGCAGTTCTTTGCGGGTAACGCAGTAATTTCGCTCTGCCGTCGATAGCAAGCGACTCCCATAGGCGATTACCCGCTCCTCACCTGCAATTCTCTGGGACAGTACGGCCCCTATGCCGACGTCACAGGCATCACAATCCAGGACGTAGTTACCCTCATCCTTAGGTAGAGCTAAGACAGGCGTGGATGTCAAAGCGCGCTTCAGAAGTTCAAACACCTCCTGACAGGTGTTATCCCACGCAAACGCTCTACCCTTTTTCGTCAGTGCGAACAGAGGGGCAGCCAAAACCGAAAAATCGCGAATGAACCTCCGGTAGTATGAGCACAGCCCGAGGAAGGAGCGCACATCCCTCAGTCGTTGCGGAACTGGCCATTCCACAACCTCGCGGATCTTGGACTGATCCACGGCTACCCCGTCTTGAGTCACTAGGTGGCCCAGGAAGCAAACAGCTCTGCGCAGCAAGCGGCATTTACTGGGCTTCAATTTTAAGTTGGCCGACCTCAATCGCTCAAACACCTTACCAAGCCTCTGCAAATGTTGCTCGGGCGTATTCCCGAAAATGATTACGTCATCGAGGTAGACCAAGCAAATATCAAAATTGAGTCCAGACAGGACAATGTCCATCAACCGTTGGAAGGTTGCCGGCGCATTGCAGAGCCCGAAGGGCATCACCTTCCATCGATAGATACCTCGACGCGTGACGAACGCTGTTTTGTCAGCGTCCCTAGAGTCCATGGCCACCTGATGGTAACCACTCCTCAGATCTAAGGTACTGAACCATCCTCCACTGGAGAGGGCATCCAGACATTCGTCGATTCTGGGAAGCGGGTAGGAATCCTTCCTAGTTCTTTCGTTTAACTGCCGATAATCTACACAGAAACGGAGGGTCCCGTCCTTTTTTCGGGCCAAAACCACGTTAGCCGCCCACTCGCTAACGGCGGGTTCAATCGTACCAGCAGCCAACATGCTATCCAGCTGCTCATCGATGGCAGCCCTATGGGGAAGCGGTTGGCGCCTCAGAGGTTGTCTTACGGGGCCTGCATTTCCCGTATCGATCCTATGAGTAGTTACATTTGTACGGCCAAGATCACCTTCCCCTACCGAGAAAACATCGCTAAATTCAGTCAAAAGTACCCGCAATTGTTCTCGGGTCTCTGGCGTCACTTCCTCCGGGAGATCGGCTAGTAACATTTCGCAAGGAACCGCCTCACCAACCGGCTCCTGACGATCTTCCCGTGTTTCCCTATACTCAACCTCAACAGGGTGCAACCCTCCCAGTAGTTGGTCCTTGACTAACCTAACAGGATCCTCGGTCAAATTAACTACCCGGACCTGGGTCGTTCCGGCGTCATCGCCTACCACAACCCGTGCGAGATGGACTCCAGGACGGATTTCCTTGGCATCCGTCATCCAGGCCGGCGCTACGGACGACAAATCCCCATACAAAGTTTTTACAGGGACATCAAACTGGCACTTGGGCGAAACCACCACATCTTCAGCGACAATCACCCTACGGCACCATCCAGCCCCATTACCCCTTACAAGAGAGATGCGTTTACGACCAATAAACAGAGCCCCAGTCCCAAAACCTAGGCGGCAGCGGTGCTCCCTCAGCCAATCCATACCCAGCATGGGGTCGGCTATCTGGTCGGACACCAGAAATGAGCTAGAAATTTCAAACCCACTGCGGACCTTAATGGGGACCCTTATCTCTCCCAGCACCCGTATATCGGACCCATTAGCAGCCATCAAATATCGGTCACAGGGACGGATCTCTAACCCCAGGACAGTAGAGGCAGGTATTAGGCTCACCTCCGATCCCGTGTCGACTAGGCATAGCTGCGAGCGTCCGTTGATCGTCCCACGAATGTAGACAGCGTTGAATGTTGCGCGGTTGGGCACTCTTGGATGGGTCGTGTGATTGGCGGCCACCGGCTCCGTTGGCGTCGAATTCTGAGTTTCTGTCTCGGTCGCGTTCGGGCGGTTGCGGGCCCGGCGCGACTGGCGGCAGTTACGAGCGTAGTGGCCGGGTTGGCCACAGTTGAAGCAGGTCAGCTCCCGCCTCGAACTCCCTGAGTTGCTGGCGTTGGCGTCACCGGGGCGACTCTCACGGCCCGGCTCTCGGTCGCGGTCTCCGGGGCGAACGTCTCGGCCCGGATCTCCATCAGTTGGCGTACGACCTCGCAGCTCCCGGAACTGTCGGTCGATTTTTCCTTCAAACTCCCGTTGCCAGCGGCGTTGCTCTTCCCTCTGAGTTATTAGAAACTGGTTCAATTGCGCCTGAACCTGGTCACTGACGTCGGTCTCTCGAGTGCCTCGCACCCGGTTCGGCGGTCGTCTTCGGTCGTCTCGGTCATCAGGCTCCAGCGGTCTCCTCCGGTCGTCCAGGTCCATCGTGCTTCGGTAGGCCTCCAGACGAAGCGCCGCCCGGTAGGCTTCATCAAGCGACTTGGGTTCCCGCTCACGAACTTTGAGCGAGAGCTCTCGATCCCTCATCGCCTCCAGGAAAGCGTCTTTGGCGATGATCTCCGTGGTTTCATTGGCAGGGACCGGATAGGCAAGCACCACCAACCGGCGAATTTCGTGAAGGAGGTCTGATAGGCTTTCCCCGGCGCGCTGGCGGCGATAGTAGAGTTGCGTCCGGAAGGTCTCGGCTTGGCCTTCCGTCCCGTAACGTTGACGCAGCCGTCCCACCAACTGTTCGTAAGTCACGTCCGGCTGGGCCCCGAAGTCCCAAAGCAGCTGAGTGGCGGCTTTCTCCAGTGAGCAGCGAAGGAAGTCGATCTTGTCCGAGGCCGTCCATCGGTTGTGCCTCGTGCAGACCTCGAACTGGGATAGGAATGATTCAAGCGAGCCTGTCCCATCGAAACGCCCGGGTTTCATCTGCATCGGCCGGTTTTTCAGCAGGCCGCCGACGCCCTCGAGAAGCCCCGGAAGAATCCCTGACTCGTCCTTCACTTCCCGGCTAACAGGTTCCATAGATCTCCTTCGGTCGATCGGCTCCTTCGGCTTCCGCTCCTCGAAGCCAAAGTCGTCTGGCAGGCTGTTCCGGTCCGGCTTGATCTCCATCGGTCGTCTTCTCTCGGCGGGCGTGGAGCTCTCGGGCTTCAAGTCGTCGAAGTCGACCAGCTGGTAGATGCGTGTGTCTTCCTCGTCTCCCATGATCGGTAATCAGCTTCCTGCAATCGTCTAGAACCCCACTTCGCGGGTACCACTGTAGAGTATCTTGGAGGGTCTCCCGTTCTCGGCTTGGTTACAACAGAGTTGATCCCACTTCTGCTGTACCACTGTAGAGATCTTTCGGGTCGATCAGGAGGACTGAATCAACCCCACTGATGTGACCACTGTCGTCGGGCGGATTTCTCTCTCTTCTTACCAGGATAGCGTTTCAGAAATCCCCCAGTCCTCGATGTCCGGCCAGGATTGGCCTCTCCTGTCAGGCAAAGGTCTAGACGATGCTTGCGACCCCCGATCGTAAATTAGACGAAGAAACGAAGGAAGTCAGTTCAACACAACCACTCGTATTATTGTCATCAGATCAAGAACGAACAGCATCGACAAACGACTAACTAATGACATCTCAAAAACCTGAATACCTCTGAATACCTCGAATACCTGAATTAACGCATTAAGCAGCCCTATTTATAGCAATCCGACACATCAAGTCTGGGCAGGTCCCGGGGACTCTGGGCAGTCGCCTAGCAACCGGTCCCGGGGACTCTGGGCAGGTCCCGGGGACTCTGGGCAGGTCCCGGGGACTCTGGGCAGTAGCCTAGCAACCGGTCCCGGGGACTCTAGGCAGTAGCCTAGCAACCGGTCCCGGGGACTCTAGGCAGTAGCCTAGCAACCGGTCCCGGGGACTCTAGGCTGGAGCTAAGCTCCGCCCACAAAGGCTTAACCCGAGGCTTCCCCATTACATTGCTAAGGCAGTGACGTCATAATAGGCCGACGTCGCTAAGGCGTTCAACAGCGCCACGCAATAACGCCACATTATTATTATTATTATTATTATTATTATTATTATTATTATTATTATTATTATTATTATTATTATTAAATAAATTTGTAACGCGCGCAAGGTCACACCGAAATGTGAATCTGAGGCGCGGTAGTCAGCCGCCAGGTGAAGATGCACTTAGATTTCTAAATCCTTGAAAGCCAAGGAGAAATAGTGAGTTTTGAGCCTATTTTTGAAGGAAGGAAGTGAATTTGAGCTACGAAGAGAAAGTGGTAGTCGATTCCATTCCTTTGGAGCGGAGGCGTGGAATGCACGAGAGCCCATAACTGTTCTGCATCGTGGCTCAGCTAGAAGACCTGTACTAGATGATCGCAGGCAACGAGGAGGGATGTAAGGAGTTAGTAGTGCATGAATATAGGTAGGTGTGCTGGTGTTGAGGGCTTTGTAGGTCAAACAGGCAAATTGAAATTTTATTCTGAATTCTTCAGGAAGCCAATGCAGCTCGTGGAGTAGGACTGAGGAGCATGTTCGTAGTGGGACACGCAACACTACACGAGCTAAGGAGTTTTGGATTCGTTGCAGCCTTTTGAGTTCAAGGTTTGAGACACCCACAAAAAGGGAATTAGCATAATCGAGACGAGAGGATACAAATGAACAGGCTATAGTTTGAGACATATTCTTAGTTAGAGCCGACCTGATGTGACGTATTGCCCTGATGTGAGAGAAACAAGATTTACAAAGGTTTGTTATGTGTGGTCGGAATGTGAGCTTACTGTCCAGGGTTACCCCAAGTGTTTTGACAGTATCTAAAAGAGACACAGCAGTGCCTGCGAGGTCGACACTAAAAAGTGAAGGGAAAGAACGCAGGTTGGTCTGAACCGAACAGAATTGCCTCAGATTTGTTTGGGTTTATGGCCAGACCATTGAAACAGAACCATGCATACATAGATGAGAGGCACTCTTCAAGTTTTAGTTTACCAGACTGGTCGGTGTGTGACAGAGCAATATGTAGCTGCAGAGTATACGCTATCATCCGCGTACTGTTGTATACATGTATATATCTGGCAGAAGAGTCTATGTTTCATCGCGACCATCCGTCTGTGTTTCAAAATACGCGTTTATACGGATTGTGATAGGTTACATAACATAACATTAGGCCTACATAAAAAGGGTTTAAAATGGTTCAGAAGACGCGTAGTAAATATTCGTTTAGTCTGTGTTAGAACCACTGCTCATTAACATGTACTGCTTAATAGCCTATCTCTCCTATAATAACTTCCTCTTTAAAGCTGTGATAGTGTCCACTGAGACCGTACTCATTTCATTCCACAAGTCCACAACTCTTGCACTGAAGAATTTCTGCCCTGATGTTCGTTTTGGTTTCTTAAATAATTTATACCATGTCCCAGAATTGCCTTGTTTGGTGCAAATTTAAAAAACTTCTCCCCCTGCACTGCCTCCCTTCCAGTAATGATCTTGCAGGCTTCAGTTAGGTCTCCTCTGCTCCTCCTTCTCTCTAATGTTGTTAACTTTTTCGCATCAATCTATTTCAGCAGCAACCTCTATCTTGTGGAGGTTAGGTGGTGCGATGTTGTTTAGGTCCAGGGTCCGTAGCAGTTGCATTTGACCGGTGTTTCTGATATGCTGTGCATAGACGCGTGGAAAGGGTCATCGCGACCAGCCGTATAGCCCTCCTGCATGGGCCAAGCGGGCCACGGATACTGGGTCATAGCACTTATCCGCTGAATAGCAAAGAACAGTTTAGATCTTTTAAGACGCCGAGTACACGGCGCTTCGTGTAACACGAAATTACGGATGCGTTTGCTTGTGCCAGAACAAATGCGTTTGAGTAGCTCTAAAAAGATGTTATAAAATATTTCGCATGCATGATGTAACGCTGGACTAATGGTATGGGTTCCAATGCACGACGCTGTCTCCTGTATACCAGACAAATGAGCACTCACTGCTAGCCGGAAATGCAGTTAATTTCATTTTCCGAATGGCGCCCGAAATATACTGTGCTGCCCTCTTGAGGGGATTAGATAAATCCTTGCCACTCCCTTCCCCTCCCGAGACAGGGAGCTTCGATCTGGTCCCAGTTTGCATCGTCACCTGCCTGGCTGATGAATTTTTAACGCGCTTTGTTCTGTGTTCTGGCGTTCGCCGTGTGCCAAGGCGCGGTCTTGGTCATTTAGGGGTTGATATTGGGGTCAGCAGACTACCCACCCGCCGTTGGATTATCCGTGGACGACCCAGAATCCCGACAGCAGCAGCAGCCAGCTGCTCGTAGAAATAATTGACAGAAAATTGGACGCCTCCTCCGACGGCAAATCTATTCGGACAGCATCCGGTTTACGATTGTAGCAACGATGGCGATGGAGGAGGAAACGCCTTAGGAACGAAGGATGGACGAAGCAACCAAGTACATTGGGGGAATTAGAGATGGAAACTGCTCTGGTCAGAGTGGAAGACAATGCCTTCGGAGGAGGAAGAGGAGGAATGACAACCACTGCATTCGTCGGACTTACATATTGAAGATGTCTTGGTCAGAGTGCGTGGAAGAGCGTGCCTTAGGAGAAATTGATGTGGCAATTAGTTACGGTATTGTAATGTATTAAGTAAAGTAGGAACCTCTATACGTAAGAGATCATTTGTAAGCCACATCCAGGAAGGGTTTAAAGCGATTCAGCTGAGGCTGAATCACATAATAGGTCGCCAGATTAAGAACAACTGCAGTGCGTACTTGATGCTTAAAAGCCAGTGAGAAATAATGAGTTTTGAGTTGTTTCTTGAAAGAAGAAAGTATTGAAGAATTCGAGAAACATTGGTAGTCTGTTGCACTCTTAGGAAGCGGCGACTTTGATTGCACAAAAGCCAATGACGGTTCTGCATTGTGGCTTAACCAAGACATTACAATAGACCTACCCGAAGATCGCAGTTTGCAGGAAGGAATGCAAGGATTGAAGGTAGGTGGGAGTATTTATTGTGAGGACTTTATAGGTCATACAAGCCAGTTTAAATTTTATTCTGAATGCTGCAGGAAGTCAATGAAGTTGACAGAGTAGGATTAAGAGTTTCTACGAGAAGATGCATCTGACTCACCGCGAGCCAGAGAATGTTGAATGCGTTGAAGCCTATTGAGTTCAAGATGTCAGATACCTGTGAAAATCGAGCTGACATAATCGAGGTTAGAGCAGACAACGAGATCAGGCTATGGTCTATGACATGTCTTTGGTAAGAGCAGACCTTACATGATGTATTGCCCCGAGGTTTGCAAAAGTTTATTATGTGAGGTCGACATGTGAGATTAATGTCTAGAATTACCCTAAGTGGTTTGATAACGAAACAGCAGAGTGCCAGCAAGGTCAATGCTGGAACGAAATGGAAAGAACGCAGGCGTTGGCGTGAACGGAAAATGGTTGCCTGAGATTTATCTGGATTTATGGCCAAACCGTTGAAGCAGAACTGCGCATGCACTGCAGAGAGGCACAAAGTAATAGCCTACTTCATTATTCAAATGACGCACAAGGATATAATCTCTAACAGGAAATAACGTGGTCTTTTTCTAGGGCTATATAAAATCATCCTGCATATACTCGGGCTCGATTTATTCTTTTTAAGAATGTCATGTATTATAATAAATATTTAGATTAGTCTCTCCAAAATTATAATTCATGGCTATAGCACCAATTACCCTCACATCAAAGGCTTAACTTCAACTTAAATTTACTGATAGAACATAATATGTCGCACTAGCCTAAACACTTCAATCTTGCCGATATGTGCCCAGGCACTGCAGACACACACCCACACGGATGTCTCTGTTGGGATCCTTTTGATTTAATGTCCCGATTAGGGATTCTTCCATATACGACAACCATTTTCTGGTTGTTAAAATTGCACTTCAGTCAAAAATGCCAGCGCTGAAGGTGTACGAGGTCCGAATCACACACTGATGCGACGCTGTCTCCAGTGCTCCTTGGGTGTGTTACCGCATGGTGTAAGCCTTCGTAATGCGGTATCGCAGATGGTTTGATGCCGTGACTCTCAGGGCGAAGAAGGTGTTGAAGTTATGGCAGGTAATAGCGTTGTCTATGTAATGTAGTGTACATCTTCGAAATACCTCTGCGCCACACAAAAGTGGCGCCAGGGAGACCAGCTTATTCACCTGCGCTAAATCAAATCAAGTCATCAATAACCAGGTTGTTTTGGTCTGTTGCCAGGTCAGAATCCGGGAGAGGTCAAGCCGAGGGGACAGCATGGTGCTACAATAGATATCGTTGGCATGGGCGTAGCCAGAAAAAAATGTCGGGAGTTTTAAGATTTGGGGGGGGGCTTTCCATTGACAATCGTCGCAAAAGTCTAGTTTTTTTATTTTGCATGTAAAAGCACATAAACAATTTTCTGACACTTATTTGGTGGGGTTTAAACCCGTTAACCCCCTAAATACGCCCATGATCGTTGGTTGTGGTGGTCTTTGGCTGGTGCGGGAGAAGAACTGGAATGCGATAGTGTGGGGTACTTGGGGGGCGACTGATCTCTTACCAGAATGAAGTAATCAATTCCTGGGCCTCGGAATGGGGGTTTAGATTCGATCGTGTATCAAAAGGCTTAGCAGAAACAACGTATAGTCACGACCTTTACACCTTTATTACCGACCTAACTTATCTCTACGTATTGTCCCAGGTTCCGCCAAGCCGTAATAGTGTTCAGCAGCGACAGATATCTCGCTCACAATACTCCCAATTCCGCCTGGTCCCGACTGAGGTTAGCCTCGAGTCCGGCGCTATCCCCTCTGGTCGAATCGTCGAAGTATGCTCATGACGGTCATTGTCGATGCCGGTCCGCTACCTGGGTCGCCCAGTGATCCGAAGTCAAAGGTTGAACGCCCGGACTCACTTGAACCTCTCTCTCTCTCTCTCTCTCTCTCTCTCTCTCTCTCTCTCTCTCTCTCTCTCTCTCTCTCTCTCTCTCTCTCTCTCTCTCTCTCTCTCTGCTGCTGCTGCTGCTCTCTCGTCGATTCTTCTTCTTCTTTTTCTTTTCCAGCTGTCGGTGATGTCGAGTCTCCCTTCGATTCTTCTCCCTTAGATTTAACTTCTTTCGATTCTTTTCCAGGCATTCACGTCCAAGATACAATCTAGTATGTTTTTCCGTTGAGTTACGCGGCTTGTTGCGGTTATTTTGATGCGCCGGTTCAATGAAACTGTTGTCGCTAGACACAGCGTTCAGCAATGCTCCATTGCTGATTTGGCACGAGCAGAAATGTTAGTTTACGACCAACAATTTTGTGACGATATGATCTGTGAGCACAATTCCCACGAAATACTATGAGACCTTTTTCAAATGACGTAGTAGGAACTTCCAGAGGGGTAGGCCTACTTTCGTTACGCAACGGAAAGCGTATTAAACTATAATCTGCAAAATAAACACTACTAAACATTTACTTACAATTCACTGGTCATATATTCCCATCTCTACTTCCCTGCTTCCCATAAATTTATAGCATTTACAGCCTTCGTGATCTTCTTGTTTAAGTTCGGGCTCAACAGCGGGTTAAGCGTTTTATGGGTAAGTTTGTTGCATAATATTATAAGCTATTTGAAATGGCGATCGGGTTTCGACAATAGACTGTCAATGTTTAAAGAGAAAGATTAATTACTCTGACCTAAATCACGCAGGATTTATAGCAGAAATTTCGCTGGATTAGCCCCGCTGAAACGCGTGAAAGCCTGCCACAGTGCCACATCATAAAGCCTTCTTAATTACTAGATAGAAGACGATTATAGGCCTACTCTAAGAGCGCATGCTTTTTGGAGATAATTTCTAACAGAACCAACACGAAACTTTTGCATCGACCCAGCGAAAACTGCTCAGCTTTAAAGAATATTCACCTTTCTTCGCTATTAAAAATATACTGCCTGACGAAGTTCATTGATCTCATAACCACTTAATGTATGAGATAAGACTTCGACTCTCTCGAGCCTAGACCACGGTCAAAAAGATCTTCTGAAGTTCCAAGACTTCATCCGATAACAAGAATTCCAATCTCTCCTTTTTGACTAATGGTTCGCTGATTCCAACAGAGACCCCCTATAGATTGTTTTTTTCTTTCTGCCTATAATCTTAATTAAGTCATATTAATTAGCGCAAATACAACAGCTCATTCTACGTAACTTGATCGCACGGAACGGACTTTCCCTTGATCAAAGATTGAGTATCACCGTTTAATCCTCCTCGAAGTCTTTGACGTGACAAAGTAGTCCGGATGTTATTTCACCTCTCGATCGGGATTACTTTCTTCTCTTTGAAATACGATCCCAATAGGCCTACGCACGTACCATCGACATCATACAGTCTTGAATTAGTCTTTGCAATGCAGATGATAGTGTTTCTAGTTCAATGTCTAGTATAAAAGAAGTGCCACTATGCCATGCCACATGACAATTTTTATTCGATAACCATAAATGCTTCACACTCTAGCTGTGTTATTGTCTAACTCTGCGTTCTACTACGGGACATGGAAGCTTTACGCTATTTTGTCTAACTGCAGTCTACAGTGACAGTGCTTTATAACCAGGCAGTGGGCTTTCTAGCCACGGTAATTTTTCCCTGACGACCATTACTCAATTTGTGAACGGTAGTTCAGTAGACCCGAGACGGAAGCGACGAACTGGAGAGTTGGACGCCATCCACCACCACCCGGTACCAGCCTCCACAGTCTCCAATCCACAGGGTCATTGAAATCTGGAAACACGTGACAAGACTGAAGAGGTGGCAAACAGTGTGACCAGTGTGCACATCGACATAAATTCTCTGCTGACAGTGTCGTCGCTATTCTAAAGGACGTATCGAGAAAGAAGCATTTGCTGTGGACCTAAAGTGGTGCTTGTAGACCACAGCGACTCTTTCCACGTATTTAACAGACAGCATGTGTCTGTGAGTGACTGTGGTGCACACGTGTCTGCTGCTCTCAGACACCACTCTTGCGACTATTGCGATTATTGGCCGGAAGTTAGCGGCCTTAGATGGTAAGTACAGCGCTATCGAATGGCAATGCCTATATATACGGGCCGCACTGAGAGCGCACGCCACACATTGCCCGGTTAGCCTACGTACGTGGCCAGTGGCTCATTCGCGGCTTCTTCTGTCTCGGTCACTGATAGACGACGTCCAGCAGACCCACTGACCAACTGACCGACCAACTACCTAACCAAACGACAGGTCGGCAATTCTTGGAACAAGACCGGTCGGAAACATTGTTTCTGAACTGCACAGCCTGACCATGATTCGCGGTATCGCAAGTCTCCTTAAGCTCTGGATAACGGGTTCGTACAATTTCTTCATATCTCAGTTATCGTTAATCGTTGGTTAATGTAGAGCTGTGTAACATCGACTTGTAACTTGATGTATTTCTATTTCTTGTTTTATTTATTCTTATTTCTTATAATTTTATTAGCCCGTTTATTCTGTTGTAACCTAACATATTTATTGAACATTGGGAAACAAATAGAGTGTAATCAATGGCGTACTGAGCTGAAATGCCGCCCGGGGCGAGGGACCGAAATGCAGTCTTTGGCCACTTAATTTTCTATATGCTATTTTCTTTAAGATATTGCAATTCGCATGATGATCGTCTATTATACAGTTTTATTTTACACAGCCTTTTCTGTGTTTATCACTTCTCACTAAAATATCGGCGCTGCAGCACCACGTACTTTTGTTTTATCGCAATTTTCTCCGAGCTTCCTATATTCAGCCCCCACATAGTTTCAGCCTCTTACTCATTTTGCGAGTGTCTGTAGTTTATACGAGTGGGTCGAGTGGCAATAGTAATTATTGCATCGCACAGTAAACTGCTAAAATTATTATCTCATAAGTTGCAGCTAAAAATAATATTGTGCCAGAAAAACGGAACCATCAAATGGAAATGAATGAATGAATTAAAGATAGACATCAATTTTTATTTATGAAAAAATACTATCTTCAGATTTTTAAATTTGTTTATGTCATGATTTTGAGGAAGCAGCATACAGTAATGATTGTTTCTATGACTCTTGCTTACTTTCATTACTTTCATAAGGTCTAATTCTTTATCCTTATCCTCTATATTTAATTTTTAATTTTTTAATTTTCGTTCCTCTTTCTTTCCGTTTTCCTTTCTTGTCCTTTTTTTACTTTATTTTCGTTTCTTTTCCTTTTAGTGCTTTGTTATTCTCTTCTAAATTCGTCTGTAACGGTTGAAGAAGCCACAACAGTCTCAACTGAAAACATATTTGGTGCGATCAAACGCCGTCTATGGGCTACTTGGCTTCAAAGTAAAGAATACCTCAAAGAGTCATTCTTGGTTCTTCTTTGATCCTTCAATCTACGCAACACATTCCTAACGGATTTAGAAATCAGACATAGGCCTATAACCTATCGATGCTATAATGTGTCCACTTTTCCGCGCCCTTTCAAATTCAATCATCTGCTCTTCTTCTCGATCTCTTCTCAATTGCTCTAATTGAATCTCAAATTGCTGCTTTTGCAACTCAAGTTCTGCCACACGAACTTGCTCTGCTTTCTCTTCTTTCTCTCTCTGAAGACGTTCTGCCTTCTCTTCTTTCTCTCTCTGAAGACGTTCTGCCTTCTCTTCTTCTCTCTCTGAAGACGTTCTGCCTTCTCTTCTTTCTCTCTCTGAAGACGTAATTCTTCTTGTCGTACATTTTCTGCTTTCTCTTCTTTCTCTCTTTGAAGACGTAATTCTTCCTGTCGTATTTCTTGCTCTTCTTGTCTCCGTTTCTCCTCTCTTTCTTTCTCGTCTTGTCTTCGTTTCTCCTCTCTTTCTTTCTCTTCTTGTCTTGTCATCATCATCCATTGCATCATCGTCTCCATAGACATAGGCCCAGGCGGTTTCTCAGTAACCTTTTCCACAGCACCACCGACAGCACCTTCTTCTTCTTCTGCTTCTTCTTTAAGCCAGACTTCAGCTAGCGCTTCTAGCATGTCTTCACGTGACATATCTTTCAGCTTTTCTTCTTCAAAACCAGCCTTTAACAAGCGCTGCTTTAATCTTTCAGAAGACATCTTCTTCAATTCTGCTTGTTTCTTGACACTTAATTTCTCCATCTTACTTCTTTACTTCAGTGCTGTCCTTTCTGGAAAACACGAATTTTCTTTTGTGTTTGAAGTATTGGGGATTGTTCTTTGTTTGAAAACAACAAACTTGTATACCTTTGTCGTTGAGGCTTTCGTTGTCGTATATTTACCAATGATTCAAGTGCGTATTCACCAGTAGACGTTGTTTCGAATCCCAGACGTTGTTTCGAATCCCAGACGTTGTTTCGAATCCCAGACGTTGTATCGAATTCCACCGCTGCTGCCACCAACTATGTCACCAACTATGTCACCAACTCTTTTCTTTCTTAGTTGTGACCTACCTCAAGAACTTTCCTTATCTCTACATATAAATTGCTCAACGATTTCTAACTGTTTTAAAATTAAATTGACACAGTTCTTTGAATGTTTCTTTCTTTCTTCAAACACAGTTTAATAACAACAACTCAACTCTTGCATTAAAACAACTGTACTACACTGTATTGTTCAAATTTACTGTCATCAGCAGTTTCTAAGTTTGGCGCGCTAACTGCACGTGTAAAACAATCTACCGTCAGCCAATGTTTAGGCTACTTTAGGCCAAGCGCCCACGAGCCGACAGCGCAACTAAGCCTAAGACTAAAACCGCTTAACAATCGACACACATTATATATATATCAACCTAAAGAACACCTGTGCTCATTATGTATGCAAAACATTTGTTCACATATATATATATATATATGTGTGTGTGTATGTATAGCCCATAGCCCCATACACTATTATTGTAGTACGGTTGACAGATTTACTAACGTCGTCTAATTATATAACGGAAATTCGTGCCCTCCACAGTCTCGCAAGTGAAGGCCGCTAACTGATATTATTATAACGTTAGTAATTAGTAGGTCTATTGATGTTGTAATGATGACAGATTTACTAGCGTCATAGTTAAACCGGTGCCAAGTTAAGGCGCCATATAAATACCCTGAGCATTTATAAAAAGATAGACAGTGTAGACATGGCCAGTCAGACAATGTTCAAGTCAAAATTGGTGTTGTATATAACAGAGCTAATGAAGTCTTCGTAAGACGCACAGCGGAATGCACCAGCGACGCTTAGGACTCAAATAATAAGCCTTGGCTCACTCGATCCGCACTTCAATGTCTTGACAGGCAATGGAGTGCAGATCGAGTGAGCTGTTTTTCGCGATGACCTGCTACCTGTTGCCTCCCAAGTGCAATCCAATAGTTATGAATGGTCCATTAAGTGTTGTGCAGATTTAGACTGGGTCTCTGACTGAGTCAATCCACGTGGAAACCAATCTAATCCCATAATATAACGACTATTATCACAGTTGTGGCTTCTTAGCATCTTCTGCGCAAAGACCAGGCGATAAAGAGTATTACGATGCATGACTATTCTAGAGATGGGAAGGCAGAGCTTCTGAAAGATAACTTAGACAAGACATCGCTCATTTAATGCATGTCTCTTAAACCGGTTGATCTGATCCTTATGGTAAATCGATCATCCAGCGATTATTGTGCTCGTCTGTCAACACAGAAGACCTGGCGAGTGGCGAATCTGCTAGTTATCTAAGCAATGTTTGCTAACTGAAAAATGTTCCGTTCCTAATGACCAGGGGCGGCGCTGGGTTTTTAGTTGTGGGGGGGTCCACGAAAATGAAATGAACTTGCGAGGCACTGCGAGCGCCGAAGGCGCGAAGCTGCCCACGATTAGGGGTCTGGGGGAGCGTCGTAAGCTCCCCAGCGGGGTCTGGGCCAACGCTTTTTGGAGTATAATGTTGCCATATGGAGCTCATTTTAGCCACTCTGAACTAAACATTTATAGCTTAAAATGAACTTGATTTGTTAGTTGCTACGTTGACTTGGTCAAAAATTAATTTAATATATTGGAAAGAGTTACAAAGTCATGACATTAGTTGCAAGGCTGTCAGCGAAACCAGACCCCCCCAAAAAAATCTATTCGGATTTACACGAATTGGATAAATGGTCTGAACGACAGCTGGGGGGGTCCGGACCCCTGGACCCCCCGGCCAGCGCCGCCCCTGCTAATGACATTTAATATCATATAGGCTAAAGCAGAGAGCGTGCACTTCTGAACTTCGTAAGAAGAGCATTATCAAATTTAAGCTGTATTGGTTCGTATAACACAGGATTGAAGTCAGGATTCAAATACTCGCCAGGGCAAATAGATGCATCGAGATTTCAGTTCCACTTGTGCCCTCTAGCGAACTCAGCTATGAAGCCAGTACACTGAATGACCTTAGACTATCGGTGGGATGATATGAAGGCGAAGGAGAGGACCACCGAGGCTAAGAAAGTAAAGTCGCTAGAACTTCGTGGCTATCCATGGGCTGCCGCTCTGGGCTAACTTGCATATTCCTCTAGCTTCCGTCTGTTTTCCTTCTGGTCAGAGGCGTGGTAATTTAATGGGCGCATATTTTGGCTGAAGCAGCGCAGAAAAGAATGATTGGGACAATCCCAATCTAAGCAACAAAATGTCTGTTTCAGTGAAAAGCGCCTCGATTCAAACCCCAGACGCAACGGATGAAACTGGCGCGCAGCCTCTGTAGCCTACGTCACTGAAACCTTTTCATGCACTCGTCTTCAAAAGTGGTCGCTTAGAAAGTATAGGCCTCTGATCCAAAAGACTCGGGTTCGACTCCTGCTGGGTGTATACCAAGCGCAACAAACATTGGTAGCCAGCATATGAAAGATTAAAACCTCTGCATAAATTTCTAGCATTGCTGCACTGGCTAGTCCTTCCTATTTGACTGTGACCAAAATCCTGCAAGTTAGGTATTCAGGTATGCCAATCACCGTATATCTGATGATTCAGACACTCAAATGACGGACTCGTATGAAGGATGGGTCGTTGTGGACTGCGAATAGAACGAGGACCAACTCTCAGAATGCTCTAGAGTCTAGAGGGTCTTAGGTCAGTCGCTGGGAGAGAGCGCGAGCTGGAGAAAATTTCGGGGAATTCAAAGGAGGGATCGGTTGAAGAGAGGCCGTGACTAAAGTGAAAGAAGTTGGAGAAGTGGAGAAGCGATTAACATTCCCTATTCTTCGTCTTCTCTGGTATGGTACTGGAGTCATTTGTAATCTGGAGCGTGGAGAACGCACGTTGACTTTCAGACTTGTTAGCATGTAGCGGTGGTGGTATATCAGTCAAGTGCCATCGGAGTGGGTCATACCACTGATGCAGTAGACGAAAAAGAAGCACAGGTAATGCCGGGTGCCAAGTCTTCTGCAGCGTCTGAATGACTGTGCAATATGTCTGTGAGAGTTCGTTTAGTGATTTCGTGTGGGACTATTGACGGTTTATGAGTATAATAACAATTATTGCATGTGACCAAGGAAGTGTCTTTGTCAGTTATCAAAAATTGTGCATAGAACCATTGAAAACAGAATTTTTTATGTTGCTAATTATTTCTAAACTAAATTAGCGATAACATCGCAATAGGTGATGTAGCATCCTATTTATATTGCGCTCGTTTAGGAAATAACTAACAGCTAAGCGTGCACGTGTATTCTACGCAGCAGAGCCCGCGAGTCAACGTAGACATAGGAATCTTTTTCTGCTGGTGATCTGTAATCAGATTCGAATCGAATCTCATTGCAAATTGGAAATCTCCAGATGGAGCCTTGGAATCGGAAATGGTTCTCAACCGTTCCCTGAATTGGTTTTATCGTGTCAACAACAAGAAAATGTCTCGAAACAGTCATTGGTCTCGAAACATTGCATCGCAAGAACAGAAAAGAAAAAATTGTTAAAAACAAAAACTTCTGTTAAAGCTATAGATGTGTATACGCCCAGCACTTTGTCATCCAATGTAGCATCTCTTATGTCTACATCTCCGACATTATCTCGACTTTATTAATTTTTCGAGTACATATATATGTACGTCTATGTGTTGATAAATGCATACACATATACACATATTTATATATGTATATATGATTCTGCGCGTAGTGGTGTTGTGTGTATTTGAACGGATGGTTGATTTCTTCTACGCATGACTGACTGCGTGGTGTTCCTCTTGAACTGCGTCCCATTCCATTTTCTGTCATAATTGAGATGCGTTCACAGCGTCCAACATCACCCATTTCCCACAGGTATACCCCTATCAACTCATGCGTGCAATCCTCTGTATGTCTTCTTGCACGTAGTTTATGCCTTCATATATACACACCTACGATGTCTATCGCGTCCAGCCATATAATCTGAGATCCAAGAAACGGTTTCAAAAGAACTATTGCACATGTATGTATATATATATGTGTGTGTATTTGCGAAATGTAGGTGTATATATATATACACATATCTGTGTATATATATATATATGAATTTGAATACATGCAAGCGTGTGTGTATATGTGCGTGTGTATGCGTGTATCTATCGTGATGTTGGATAATCGTGTCTCTGACGGACTTTGCCTAAGCGCCGGAAGTGGGATCGAATTCCTGTTCCGGCGAAGGAAGAACACGTCGGTCAACAGAGGGCGCTGGAAGCAGACGAGAGGAAAGGGGAGAGGGAGGAAGGAGAGGGAAGAGGGAGACTGGTGGTGGTGGAGTGCAGAGACAACAGAAGCCGATGGAACGAAGGAACCATCGATCAAAGAACGGAACATGTTCCACTGTCGCTTCTTAGATGATGATTCGATGACATCACTCACTCTCATGTGCACTCTCTCTCTCTCTCTTCAGAGACACATATACCTCTCCTTCGCTCCATTCCACCCTTCCCTCCCGCTCGCACCATTTTCCCTTCTTTCCACCTCTTCTCCGTCTATCGCTCGATCAATCTCCGTTCATTTACAGATGTATTAGGACGTCACGATAATATCAGATTCGTCAGTGAAATCGTCTTCGCTGTTCAAAACGATCGTCCCATCCATCTGTATCAATTAAACCATATACCTGTAGTGTATATGATATATATTCATTATTAATATATATATATCAGACTCGTGTATATAATATATATATATATATTATATACACGAGTCTGATATATATACCTGTGCATCACATATAAATGTGGGTCTAAGGTACATACATCCATAATATACAGCTGTAGACTAAGGCGGCTCTCCCTCTTGGTGCAGCCCGGAGTTTTCATTGAGAAAGACAAGTTGACCAAACTTTCTTATACGCCAATCTACACAATCAACGTTTCTAAAAAGGCGCTACGCAAATTCAGAGAAGCAGACCTACATAAAAGTGTACACATGCCTTTGAAATTGCGCTATGTAAATGCCAGATCACATTACATTAATAATAATAATATTATTAATAATAATAATAATAATAATAATAATAATAATAATAATAATAATAATAATAATAATAATAATAATAATGAATAGGGCCATTCCGGATATTTTACATTCTAAATAGTTAATATTCAAGTCCCTGAGGGATCCTGTATACCTCGGGGCAAAAAAAAAAATAATAATAACAACAACAACAACAACACAGACAATTTGTAAGGCGCCGTAACACCCATATACGGCATAATGACGGCATGTTACAAGGGCGCCTACACACCCACTAATCGAGATAATCACTATATGAGATAATTCCTCAATGTGTCATCAAATCTAATCGTCTGACTGGTCTTCATATTTCGTCTAATGTTCGCTCAATGGAAGAAGACTCATTCTTTAGGCAGAGGTCACTGACCGATTCCAGATGGCGCCATGAATAACTGTGTAAAAAGTGATGGATGACAAGAGGCGCTCCTCGTGCCAGAAGCTTAGGTCCAGATCTTCCACTAATCAATTTATAGATTATTTCACGATGTGGGATGACAGCGCGTAATTGTTGTTCACATGTCTAGCGACCCAGCGGTAAAGACGTCGTGCCTAGCCCTGATTTTGAAATTCCAATCCCGATTTCTTTTGATGAAATCTGAGGCTTTCCATACAGACCAAACAATGCAGGACATTAGGAGTAAACTGGCCGTACACTGTCGGTGGAAAGATCAGGCGGCAAGGTAGAAGACCTAATATGTTGCTGATAAAAATTTCGCTAACACTTAATGCCTATAGATGCCTTTCGAGGTGAGTTCAAGAGGTTGTTCTTGTTCTTCTTGTTCTTGTTCTTCTTCTCCTTCTTCTCCTTCTTCTTCTTCTGAACTTTCTTATTCTGCTTCTGAATCTTCTGAATCCTCTGAATTTGTTTCTTTCTTGTTTTATTCTTCTTTTTCATTTTACATTTGTCCAGTTATTAAGTTGTACATGTACGTATAGTTACGTACTGCATGTTCAGAATCTAGGGATTCATTCATTGAGAGCTCAAGGGCCAAGTTGTGCAAACATGGATGACGTAGTATGCGAGTTTGGCAAGTTTTAAATTTGCATAAATTTCATCTACATGAAATTACGCTAATAATATGCACAACACTGCACAATATTACATTGCAGATGCACTTTACGGAACAACATTCGTTCAGTCGTTAACTCGTTTCTTCGTGGTGTCAATTCATTCACTTTAAATTCGTCCGTTCAGTTGATAACCAAATCAATCCACTTACCAAAGCAGACCACGGAACACGATGGCCGACTGGTTAGAGTGCACGCCTTGTAATGCAGAGAGCAGAGAGTACGGGTTCGAGCCTCTCCTGAGACGGTCACTCTCTATAATGGACCTGGACCTTGAGCAATCCTTCACTTACAATTACAATAACAACAATAGTTATGTTGTAAGTTGTTAAGTGCCTGCGGTGTTAGCCTTCATCTAGGTCTTGTTTCATCTAAACGCACTCATCGACCTATGAAGGAAACTAATAGGGACCGGACATGAAGATTCTGAGTAAATATTGGACTCTTTCACCGACGGCCTTTCCTGAACATAAGCCTACTACACGTACGACACGTAGGCTATATAGGACATTATAGGTCCATTTATTTCATATGTATATTATACATACAGGTCCGTATATGTTAGATGTATATACATACATTGTATGTATTTGTAGCCCTAATGTGGATTAGTCGCCTTTTTGCTGCGTCCGTAATGGCAGAGTAGAACATTACATTACTTCAAATAAGGTTATAGGAAACACTAGGCATTTTTATAGAAAAGTCTTGTATTGTGTTAATTAGAAAAAACAATCAATTGACATACAATCCAAATAAATACCTATCTACCTATGAGTGGCATTATTTATTAAATGATATAATTATGTTTTATGAGCTTATCTGATCCTTCAGACAACTTCAGTCTCGCTTCGATGACATCGCAGTAGAGTTCGTAGAAACTGGTTTCAATGTAGGAGTAGGTTTCGTCGAAGGATATGTATTTCAACGGAGATGAATCTTCTTCTGAAGCGTCGCGGCGAAGACATGTAATTGTAACAATGCTTCGTCTTCCAACCAGTTCTTCCAACGTGGAAGTAATTGTTTAAAAGGATCGTCACAACAACAGACAAACCGGAATTAGATAAATCCGTATCGTTTGCTTTAAAGTTGCTGTACGAAGACTAATCAATCCTTCGTAAACATCCGCAGTTCAAATCATCCACACGCAGAAACGATGACAACTCAACCGTTCTACGCTTCCATGTAGACTTATCGAAAGGATCACTCGTCGGCCCTTTTATGCTCAACGGTTACTCCTAACTTCGATTAAAAGTCCGCCACGACGATGCTATCATCCATCGCAAGATGCATAGTCATCTAGAACCTCGAAACTGACGATTCATTCACCGAAAACGTCCTTCCAATCGCAGGAACGTCTCCAATCGTCCAATTCGCTTGAACTCCAAATTTCAAGTTTTCTCTCAACGCATTTCTATTCGTTCCTTCATTACGTCGTCACGGTAACGCTTGGATCAATCGTATTACGTCATGGAGCCGTTAACGCTGTTTTAACGGTTCGCTAGGCAGTTAATTACGTATTAATGAAAGCCACTCATGAATTAACTAAATGCCACTCGTAATTGACTATCTTATCCTAACCTTAGAAATTAATTAATTAATTAAGTAAACTAACAATAGATTTGATAAGTTATATTTCGCTACAATAAGGCCCCTCTTTTAAAGACTGTCTACAGGCTTTATCTACCTAACCTTCTTATCAAACTACTTGTTAATTACTTATATTATTATCTAAACTACATGTATAAAACAACAACAACAATGCTACATACCTATTCTATATAAATATTTATATTCCTACAGGTTTCTATTCAATTATCTACTTCCTATATCAGACCCCTACTGAGATAGTCGGATATTACATTATTACATCCTTTAATGTAATTCACCTTAAAGCTATAATTCTGCAGGGCAAGACTTTATCTCATCACCCTTGCGTTCTTCATTCGTCCTTCTCTCATATACTGCAATCCGCAGTGGTCCGTCTCGATCACAAACTGCTTTCCAAACAAATACCTGTCGAATTTCTCAATTCCCCACATAATAGCCAGACACTCTCTTTCCTCCACAGAGTATCGCCTTTCTCTTTCCAACAACTTCCTGCTTGCATAAGCGACTGGATGGTTAATACCATCATAGTTCTGCATTAGAACACACCCAAGTCCTACTCCTGAAGCATCTGTCTGAATAACAAACTCCTTGTTCAAATCAGGTAGCTTCAAAATTGGTGCTTTAGCTAATACTCCCTTTAACTCTTTAAAGGCCTTATCCAATTCTGGATTCCACTCTACTACATTCGGTGACAACTTCTTAGTTAGATCAGACAAAGGCGCCATAAGTTCAGCACAGTGTGGAATGAACTTTCGGTAGTAATTTACTGCCCCCAGAAAGCTTCTCACTTGCTTCTTAGTTTGCGGCTTCGGCATGTCTATAATTTTGTCGACCGATTCCACCTTAGGACTTATATTGTCACTTCTAAGCGTGTGTCCTAGGAAATCTATTTTCCCATAACCTAACGAACACTTCTTAGGCTTCAGAGTTAAGTGAGCTTTTCTCACTCTCTCAAAGAAGTCCTTTAACGTCTCCAGATGTTCTTCCCATCCTTTGGTATGCGCGAGTATGTCATCTACATAACTCTCAAGATTCTTTGTACCATATAAAATCTTTCGAATCAAACGGTTATAGCTGGAAGCACTGTTTATTAATCCAAATGGTAAAACATTAAATTTAAACATTCCATTTGCACAAATGAATGTTGTATAATCCTTAGATTCCTCTGACATCGGGATCTGCCAGTAACCTTTACAAAAATCAAATTTACTGTAGACTTTATTGCCACTTAGCTTATTAAATATGTCTTCATTAGACATCATTGGTTCCGGATCAAATACTGTAATTTTGTTCAACTGCTTATAGTTGCAACAGAGTCTATTTGATCCATCAGCCTTCTTTACTACAACAAGTGGTGCAGCATACGCTGATTCAGATCTCTCAATTATTTTATTCTCCAACATGATCCCAATTTCTTTATCTATCTCCTTCTGAAGGTGATACGGTGTTGGGTAAGCCTTTAATCTGACTGGTTCAGAACTTGTCAAATGTATCTCATGCTTCACCAAATCTGTTTTTCCAGGAACATCAGAGAATATGTCACTGTATTCTTTTAGTAGGCTTAACAATTCATCTTTTTGTTTCCAATTCAGATTAGGATTTATGTCTACATCCCTGTAATCTTCTGTTTGTTTACTATTATAGAGTTCTAAAATTTCACCCTCTCCATCCACTCCTAACTCTCCATCATGTACTACTGCTGATACAAAGGCAACTGTCTCTGTATCATGTACTTCTTCATGATTGACACTTGACTTCTTATCAATTTCATCTTCTCTGTCATAATATCTTTTAAGCATGTTTATATGATAGGTCTTGATCTGTCCATTATCAAGTTCGACTCGATAATCATAATCTCCTATCCTGTCTCTCACTATAAATGGACCTTGCCATTTTAATAACAACTTGTTACTACAATTTGGCAATAACAACATCACTTTATTGCCAATCTCCAACTTACGATTCCTGGCTTTCTTATCATAGTATTTCTTGTTTTTGGCATTGGCTTGACTGATTGCCTTTTGTGCCATTGCACACGTCTCCTCAATTCGTTCTCTCAATTCTAGCATGTAGGTAAATGCATCCTTTACTTCTTCTTCCACAGATTCATTTGTCCATAATTCCTTAAGAATTTTTATAGGTTCCCTACATGAACGTCCAAAGAGTAGCTCAAATGGAGTGAATCCATGGCTTTCATGTACTGCATCTCTCAATGCATACAAGAGTGGTGCCAGATACCTATCCCATTCTTTAGGTTGTTCGCCAATTAGTTTCCTCAATGTTGCTTTTATTGTTCCGTTCAGTCTTTCAACGCAACCATTTCCCATTGCATGATAAGGGCTTGTAAAAGTATGCTTTATCAACAACATTTTATCGACTTCGGCCATTAAATCGGAAGTAAACTGACTTCCTCTGTCAGTGTGTATCCTCTGTGGCGCTCCCATCCTACAATAAACTCCGAACAAGGCTTCTGCTACCTCTTCTGTACTTATTCCTTTGAGTGGTATTGCCTCTGGATACCTTGTACTTAGATCGATAATTGTCAGCACATAACGATGACCTCTGCTCGACATTGGGTTGATTGGACCAATTATATCGACACAAATGCACTTATACGGCACATCTAGCACTGGTAAATGACCCATCGGTGCTCTATAAGTCACCTTTTTGTCTACTGTTTTTTGACATATGTCACAGCTCAACACAAATCTACGCACATCCTGATTGATTGATGGCCAGTAGAAATCATTACAGATTTTATCATGTGTCTTCTTAATTCCTAAATGCGCTGAAAGAAGTGAACAATGTGCTATGTTTAGCATCTTATCCCTTAATGATTTAGGCACCATTAGTTGTAACTTCACTTCATCCTTCATAACTTCATTATATTTTCTGTACAGCAGACCATTCTTCTTAATGAACTGTATTTTATCTGTCTGCACACCTTCCTTATTCTCGAGTTCTGACATTTCTCTATATTTCTTTAGGGTTTCATCTTCTTCTTGTAATCTCTTAATTTCGTCTGGAGTCACTGTAATGTCAGGTATCTCAGCTAACTTAAGAGGCTTGTATCGCTCAATTTTATTTGTAGATGTCCGTGTTTCAATTGCAGCCGTTGAATGCACGTCACATATCTCTGTAATTGGCTTATCTGTGATGTCATCTACACCCACTGACCTATGCCTCTGTTTTTCTAAGTCCGTGTATATCTCACATCTGTTTCTTTGTATATTCTTCATTTCATTGCAAATGTTGGGCAATGTATCACTCTTCTTGTCTTTACTTAGCATGTATCTGATTCCATTGATTTTCCCAATAATCACAGGTTTCACTGGACTATCCATCACTAAGGCTTCCACCTTCCCAGTATAATATTCACTATCTAAATCAACATTAGCTGTAGGATAGTACCGTGTACTCCCATCTATCAATGTACACATTGCTTCCTTTCCTGTCAAATCTGATTCGTCTATAAGTGTCCTCTTCACAACACAGCATGTTGCTCCTGAATCATAAAGACACTCCACCGACCGACCATTCACTAGAACTTTATATCTTGTATCTTCTCCGTTCAGATTTAATAAATTGTCATTATTGATTGTTACAATGGTGTTTGCTATCTGGTTAGTTGTCACACCTTTCTTAACCAGAATCTCTTGTTTCTCTCTTAACTCTAGATTCTGTTTTGCCTCTAGATTTGCGTTTTCCATCCTTGCCTTGTACGAGCTATTCTCAAAGACTTGTATGGCTGCCGTTGTGTGTTTGACGACACCTTTTGGTTTATTCGTACAATGATTGGCCTTGTGGCCTTGGGCTCCACACGAATAACAAACAATCTTTGGTTCAACAGATTGTGCTCTTTCTCTGTGGTAGTCTCTGTTAGCAAACTTATTGAAATTGATCTCCTTGTGAGATCTAGTTTCTGTCCTTCCTCTGTTTGCTGTATTAGGAACTTTGTCCTTTGTCTTTTCTTCGTATCCTCGATTTTGATTCCTGTCCTGAGAAAATCTTACTATGGATTTCATTGTCATGTCTCCATGTTTGTAACCATGAGCTTCTATGTAAGACTCAGCATGGGTTAGCATTTCCTTAAGGCTGATCTTTCCTTTCTCCGTGAGGAATGTCTTCAATTCCATGGAACACGTTGAGAAGAACTGATCCCTTAAAATCAAATTCTCCAATCCTTCGTAATCCTTCTCGAATCCTGCCATGGATAACCACTGTTGGATATACCTCCTGAGACGCTCTAAGAACTGGGAACAAGATTCTCCGACCTCGATACGGCTGTCCTTGAACCTCTGCCTATAGCCACCCTCAGTTAATCTGAATCTCTTTAACAATTGCTCTTTTAGACAGTTATAATCTTGTGCTTCTCTGGAAGTTAACCTCTGGTATACTTCCAAAGCTTTTCCCTCGAGATGTCTAGCTAGTGTCAAAGCCCAAATTTCTTGTGGTATCTCATATGCTTCAACTGTTCTCTCGAATCTCAACAAATACGCGTCAAGGCAATCCTTATTTTCATTAAAATTGGGAAACTTAATATCTCTTATTCCTCTTCCGTGATTTCCACCGTTTCCCTCTTCCCTATCAGTTACAAACATACCGTTATGTTCTCCGTTTTGCCTACGATCAGAAGCTACCCTTGCTTCAATCTCTTTCACTTTAATTTCTGCCTCAATTTTCTTTAATTCCAAATCTATCTCCATCTGCCGTTTAGTTCGGTCCTCCTCTGATTGCCTCTTAGCCCGTTCATCCTCTGCTTGTCTCTTAGCCCGCTCGTCTTCTGCTTGTCTCTTAGCCCGCTCGTCTTCTGCTTGTCTCTTAGCCCGCTCGTCTTCTGCTTGTCTCTTAGCCCGCTCGTCTTCCATTTGACGTTTGGCTCTTTCTTCTTCTATTTCCATTTGGCGCTTAGCACGCTCATCCTCTGCTTGTCGCTTACTACGAGCTTCCTCAAGTTCCAAAAATTCTCTCTAAATCCTGGACGCTGAGCACCCATAATGTAGCCCTAATGTGGATTAGTCGCCTTTTTGCTGCGTCCGTAATGGCAGAGTAGAACATTACATTACTTCAAATAAGGTTATAGGAAACACTAGGCATTTTTTATAGAAAAGTCTTGTATTGTGTTAATTAGAAAAAACAATCAATTGACATACAATCCAAATAAATACCTATCTACCTATGAGTGGCATTATTTATTAAATGATATAATTATGTTTTATGAGCTTATCTGATCCTTCAGACAACTTCAGTCTCGCTTCGATGACATCGCAGTAGAGTTCGTAGAAACTGGTTTCAATGTAGGAGTAGGTTTCGTCGAAGGATATGTATTTCAACGGAGATGAATCTTCTTCTGAAGCGTCGCGGCGAAGACATGTAATTGTAACAATGCTTCGTCTTCCAACCAGTTCTTCCAACGTGGAAGTAATTGTTTAAAAGGATCGTCACAACAACAGACAAACCGGAATTAGATAAATCCGTATCGTTTGCTTTAAAGTTGCTGTACGAAGACTAATCAATCCTTCGTAAACATCCGCAGTTCAAATCATCCACACGCAGAAACGATGACAACTCAACCGTTCTACGCTTCCATGTAGACTTATCGAAAGGATCACTCGTCGGCCCTTTTATGCTCAACGGTTACTCCTAACTTCGATTAAAAGTCCGCCACGACGATGCTATCATCCATCGCAAGATGCATAGTCATCTAGAACCTCGAAACTGACGATTCATTCACCGAAAACGTCCTTCCAATCGCAGGAACGTCTCCAATCGTCCAATTCGCTTGAACTCCAAATTTCAAGTTTTTCTCTCAACGCATTTCTATTCGTTCCTTCATTACGTCGTCACGGTAACGCTTGGATCAATCGTATTACGTCATGGAGCCGTTAACGCTGTTTTAACGGTTCGCTAGGCAGTTAATTACGTATTAATGAAAGCCACTCATGAATTAACTAAATGCCACTCGTAATTGACTATCTTATCCTAACCTTAGAAATTAATTAATTAATTAAGTAAACTAACAATAGATTTGATAAGTTATATTTCGCTACAGTATTTATGTATTAAGACAATGAAAGGGCAATAAATACATGTAGGGTCTGCATGACATAGAGATAAAGGCGAAAATGAGCAGATAACCTCTGATACACTCTTAAGACCAATGTTATGATGAGTCTTGGAGTAAGCATTAAAGGTACCACTGTGCCATTTGTAAGCAGACAACAAATTCTGAGAATATCAATTGAACGGCTGTAACCAGAGGCGGGAGTTTGGTCTAGAAAGTGGGGGTACCAATTTCTTTTCTCCTTTGCAACTGTTAAATGATCATAACAGCGTCGTTTACGCGCCACGAACAACAACAAAAGTAATAATAACAATGACCATGATGGGTTTACACTGCGATAAAAGGACGACCGCAACTTTATACCACGACTCCTCTATGTGAAACATGTATTAAAACTAATGAGAAGGCTTCGGGCAGGCTGATCTGTTGGCCCCGGCTGGCCCTCATCGCCCGGAAAATAGCTGCAATCTGTTCTATTATCTGTTATTAAGTTGCGGCTGGGTCAACTTGATTATTTTCAATAAACGAATATTGATTATTATTATTATTATTATTATTATTATTATTATTATTATTATTATTATTATTATTATTATTATTATTATTATTATTATTATTATTATTATTATAATATTATTATTATTATTATTATTATTATTATTATTATTATTATTATTATTATTATTATTATTATTACTATTATTACTATTATTATTATTATTATTATTATTATTAATTATTATTATTATTATTAAATAATAGTTCATTAATACTAATAATATAATAATAATAATAATAATAATAATAATAATAATAATAATAATAATAATAATAATAATAATAATATTAATATTATTATTATTATTATTATTATTATTATTATTATTATTATTATTATTATTATTATTATTATTATGATTATTATTATTTTACCAGAGGTGTCTATGATCCCTCAGGTGTCAGATATTAATTAGCAATTTTAACTCTGGATTGGCTATCCTTGTCAAGATCTGGAAGAACAAAAGTGCTATTATTATTTTTATTTTTATTATAATTATTATATTTAGTATTATTATATTCGCTTATTGGTTCTGCTATCACGTACATTGAATATACCAAAAAATTTTAACTCTTCTTTGTTAGACCGGGCAATGTCTTATGCTGAACACAAGGGGAGCTTAATTGATTGATTGATGGTGATCACGTTGATGATGATGCTCGGCATTATTTCGAGTCTTGAGGGCTCAAGTGAAGGGCTTCCTCCGAGAAAGTAATAATGGACATTCTTTCTTTTTGGTAGGAAAGTGGGGTACAGTACCCTCCAGTTCAAAAAGTGGGGAGGGAGGTGCGGGTAGCCTTCGTAGACCACCCGAAAATTACGCTTTCTACATACACAATAATAACTCGAACAAGGCCATACCAAAGCAGGCAGCAGAGGCTTTGCGTGAACCACGACTTTACACATCGACCATTCGCTTACATGCCTTACAACACGGAAGGCCTGAAAATCTACGAATTTTCTATGTCCGACAACTGTATGTGGTTATTTCCAATAAAAAATTGAAACATCCATCTATAAGTAATTTTTTCCATTCACTCACCGCGTGGGAACTAATACTTATCGCAGAAGATTGTCTCTCATCTCCAGTGCAGTTACGTCTAAAGTTTGTCGCAGGAAATGGAGGCAGGCGTTAATGCTTGGGACTTTTAAAAGAAGGAACACAGAGATCGAGAGGAGAAAGTTAGGAACAAGTAATAGCAGGGGGATAATTATACAGACAGACAGAGACAGACAGACAGACAGATAATCAGATGAACAAATTAAAAGTTGCGATAAATAAACAGATAAGAAGGAGAAGAGTATACTCATAAGATTTAGGCGCGGCACTATAGAACGACGAGAAGTTGAAGTTGAAACGTCCGAGTGTATAAGAGCGCTTGATATATAAATGTATACTGAAATGCATTGGTAGAGTTTCTTATATCGCCCACACAGAAACAACTCTTGAGTCGTAGGAAGGTGGTGGATCTCTGCGTTCTTCGCACTGTTTGCTTGTCTCGGAACGATTGTCGGAAGTTGTGTTTTGAAGTGTCGCCGACTCCTTTCATCTCGAGCGCTTATTTCATCGTGGACATACGAGAAACGCCTTCGTATACTCTACTTCACACCCTCTCTGACATGAAGTCTTTTTTTCATGAATTGCACTCAGGTTGCTTTAATCAAAGTAATTATAATCCATCTTGGTGGTTGTGATGTACCGCTGGCAGGCACTGTAGAACTTAAGAATGCCGAGCCCGCGGTTAGTATTTTTGCTATCTAATAATGTTTTATTCGCTGATCGTGTGCTAACCTGTAATAGCAATGCTTGATGCTGTCCTTTATTCGAATCCCGGCTATGACAAATCCCTCAGGGCATGTTGGACGTATAAGTGCATACATTCAGGTGTATTACGAATCTTAATGGTAAAGGTGAGACAATTAGGTACGGTAAGGTGATAACAGGTAACATAAGTGAGGCAAGGTAAACCAAGAAAAGGCTAGGCATGCATAGGTAGAGTAATAATAATAATAATAATAATAATAATAATAATAATAATAATAATAATAATAATAATGCCGACAATTTCTATGGCGTCGTAACACAGCACATGCCGTTACAAGGGCGCCTAAAGTACTCTAAGGTAAGGTAAAGCAATGTAATGATGGGTAAGATAAATGAAGTACGTCTCGCAACAGTCTACCGGTTTCTTGCATGCTACATGCATAAGGAACGTCACTCGAGCATTTTGTTATGCTATGTTATAAAAGTGTATCATTCATTCATTCATTTCAGATATTTATATAGCGCCCCTTCAAGATTTCTACTCAGAGGCGCTCCCGACTACAGCGCGGACACTGAATCGGAGTTTCACGCCGAAGCGCATGAGCAATTGCGAGTGAAGGACTTGCCCAGGGTCCCTACGCGGCGGCTTGAGGTGGATTCGAACCCGCAACCCTCCGGCTGCAAGGCACCAAATATACCCCTTGAGGTGGATTCGAACCCGCAACCCTCCGGCTGCAAGGCACCGAACATACCTCTACGCCACCGCGCCCCACACAATCATAATCATCAATCATCGTCGTCGTCGTCATTGTCATCGTTCTCATAAAATCGAGTTCCCTGTAGATACTAATTGTTGAATGATTACGCCACAGAAGATGTTCAATTGAGGGGAAATAAACCCTCAGTGCTGCAGCGTAAAAGAGAAGGGAAAATAAGCCCTCAATGCTACAGCATAATAGGGAAGGGAAAATAAGCCCTCAACGCTACAGCGTGGGCGGCAGTGGACAAATGTTCTTCCATTGGGGTTGAGCCATTCTTTACGCTGACCACAAGCAGCACGACCTTGACACTCATATATACTGTCAGCCACAGCGTCACTCTATTACCAAGATCTCCATAAGCCTCATGTATATGGCTGGTGATGTGGATGGCTACTGAAGAGGAAGAAGGCAATGACGAATTGTGAGGAAATGTCTGGTCATCAGTATGGAAGCGTTCGTCGTTGACGGTATTATCAGAGCGGACAGTCGTCGACGGAACGCAGATGGCTGCGTCAAATGTAGTTATTGAAATCAATGCTTCGTTTTGCATTTTCGCCTTTGAGTCTTGTGTCCGATGCGAACGACGCAGCGATGACGTAGAAAGGCGCAGCCAGACGACGATGACGATGACGATGACGCCGTGTCAATTACGTTCGCGGATGGCGCGCACTTTGCTCGGACACCGGCTTAATGGATCGCAAGGCGCCTCTGTATTGGTCTCTTCTGCGGGTGGCTGATGCGATGGAATTGAGTCAGAGCAAGGATGGTGACTGGATATAGGACGATCATGGAAGGGATGGAATGAGATCAGACGGGAGGGAAACCGGTAGGAGATAGGGAATTGTGTTATGGCGCGAGATATGTATGGCAGGAGGTATGGATAGAGAAGTTTTGAAGAGCGTTGTTTTAGAGTGAAAGAGCAGAAACGAGAAGGAAAGCGACAGACGACGGATGGACGGACGCACCGACAGATGCACACAAGGGACCTGTTCTATGAACATAAGCGATCTGTTCTGTGTTCTGTCGAGATCTAAATTTAATTCTAGTTTTGACTGACCTACCTACTTATTACACACACACACACACACACACACACACACACACACACACACACACACACACACACACACACACACACACACACACACACACACACCATCTATTGAGTTGCGGAGGAACTGGACTTCCCCTCATGGCCTTACCAGGAAATCATTTCCCACGTGATCGATCTAATAGAGTGATGGAGACACGAGTCTTAGCAACACGATTTGCTGCTTATATACGTTGGGACCAATTCGACGACATAGCCAGAATATCACAGGGGTTGCAGACTGTGGCATAAAAACGAAGAAGAGACAGACCTTCACATGCAGGTCACAATATTATGTTGAAGATATGGTGAGAATATGGTGAGAATATGACAACAATTAATTACCATAATAGCCTCATGTGTCCTGCATACTGGCTAGTAATCTAGACATTTAAGACGCGCTGCAAACGTTATGAGCCTAAAAGATATGTCATCAAAAACAGAAAGTAAGTCAGGAAACAAAATGCACAGATAACTAGAAGAGTCGCCAGTGGCGGGCTAACGCACACACGTATAGCCCAACCAAATGATTCCATCAACATGTGACACCATGCTCAGAGTTTCTGGACTAAGTTGCGTCGATGATATCTAGCGACGACAGGCGGTAGCGCCCGCAATACGCGATACCGCCACCGCCCAGCGCTCCTATACACATAATGCCCTGCATGTATGTACACTAGTACAGGACTGTTAATATCGCGATAAAGTATCGTAATACTTGGCATCGCCGATACTTTATTCATTATCGCAGCGAGTATCGCGATAGTTGTATTTTGCTGCTATCGCATATGTGTCGCCGATACTTTTTCAAGCCTGTCAGCGATACTCGATACCAATAGAGTATCCACTATAATTTACATTGTATTGTATTTATTGTATTTACATTGTATATGATTTCTCATCGCTTGAATAAGTCGCGATCAAGATATAGTGAGAAATACATCGGTACCATTCGAAAAAAGTATCTTTCTGTCATATATATCTTTGGTGTGAAAGGAAGGAATCCATATATATAGGGAAATGCCCTCGAAGCATGTCCTTATGCGAGCGACGATAGAAGTGGCTTGCTTAGCCTGAAATTGTTTGCCAAGTTAGTTGACATTGAAAATGAATAGGTCAGCGGAAACGAATATTGCCAATGCGATGTCAGCGCGGAGTGATTGAATAGCTTTGTCTGAAGGCTTCTTCAAATACATTGGCACAAGCTATTCCGTGAGAAATTCCTATGTCGGTGCATGAAGACTATACTAAGGGCGAAGCCAGTAGGCCTATGGGAAAGTATTGGTAAAAGTATTCGCATTGGTACTGCAATACTTTTAAGAAATAGTATTGGTTTTGCCAATACTTTTATTAGGAAGTATTGGTATTGGTAATGTCAATACTTTATTTCAGTATTGTTAACAGCCCTGCCTATAATTATGTGGGCTATCATGTAGGCTGTTTGACGATTATGTCGCTGTTGGGGAGGCAAGCACATAGAGAGAGAGCTGAATTGCACGAAAAAACTGCAGGCTACGCGCTTCTTGTCGAAAGTTACCCATTAATAGTCAGCTTTCTAATATATTGCGACATGATGCAGAGGAGACTTGGCTGGATATGGCGCAGATATTTCACTAGCAGTATAACCCTGTGTAGAGTCCCATGAAATTTGAATGCCCTTCGGAGGGGGGTTACTGTCGTCGATGGCTGTGGGTGAATGACGGAGGGGTTGAGTCATGAAAGCGTAATGGCAACAGGACGACCGAACAAGAGGATTAATCTGCTGTAACACAGGGTTGATCTTGTGCATGCATGAGCGTACAACGTCTTCGTCTTTCTCTGCTCTAGCAGCCTATTAAGTGGACAGTTTGTCGAACAACGCACGCACACGCACATACACACACTTGTCACTTTCGCATTATCTCTTTCTATACATAAATATCCTGATTTTTAAAAGCCTCTCTTTCCTTCTGTCCTTTTCACTCAGTCTCTCTCATAAATCTTCTCTCTCTTCATTCAAGCTCCTCGTCCTCTATCCTCTTTTACTCCGTTCTGTCTCTTATTGTTCGTACGTGCGTTTTTACATGGCACTATCGAATTCTCGATCTCCTTTGTTTCACTTTGCTAGACGGATTTCTTTGATCAATACATGATTATTTAAAAAGCTGCTTGTACAACGGAGGCAAGCCCAGAACATAGATGACTGGAAAGGTGGTTGTGGAAATGGCAACGCTACACACATGATGATAAGTACGATGGCTATTTCCATATAGTTCACTCCAAAACTGGACTACTGCAACTCTCTTCTGTAATATTGACCACTCTCAAGTGTAACGTCTTTAAACAACACAGAACGCTCTTGGTCTTGTACATGCATTCATTCATTCATATCGAAATTTTTTTATTGCGCTCCTTCAAGAAAACTACTCAGAGGCGGCTATACAACGCTTCATCTTTCTCTGCAATAGTATCAGGTGTATATTTTGTGCAGTCACTAAGAACTCCAACGTCACCGCATAACTCAGTTGCCAAATCCTGTCATTAGCTCGCGTTCCCTCACCGCATCCACTACAAAATCATGTTGTATATCTAACTTACAGCGCCGTTTTGTATTTTCAACCTTATTAGATTTGAAAAACGCCTCACCATCACCGTCCATGGTCCATGGTATATTCGTTCTTCATCATATCTTTCACCGTCTCGAACTCCAGTTTCCTTTATCAAATTCTACAACCGTTCTTTGATCTACGTGGCATCAGCTCTTTTGAGTGAAAGAACACCCAAAAATATCTACGCAAGTTCGCTCATCCCCTTCTCGCCTGTCTACCTGAGCACTTTCCCGTCTGTCCTCTTCTTTTGTATTTAATTTAAGACTGAAAACTGAACTTTCAAACGATCCTATCCTGCATTCTATCATTGTAAATCATATGAACATACACTGTTGCAAATCACAATCACTTTCCACTTAAGCAACACCCGTGTCTCCTCCGACCTGACCCACTGACTCTGAGCTGGCAAAGCAACTGATCCAATAACTTGGTTCTTGCGGACTCGCTTTTAAATGGCATCGGCGAATAGGCTGAACTGTGTGACGCAGTTTAAGCTTGGCGCTTAGAATTTTGGATAGTTACACGACGTTACCTTTTTAGTGTGCATTATTTGGCTGCTTCCGTTAAATCCTTCGGTGTGCGCGAAGGTGAACTAATGCTTTACCAATCAGTCATTGTAAGTAGTCCAGGGTTGGCCGTTTGAAATCATTTGTTTGGCTTGCTTTATAAATGCAGTGTTGTGTATGTATCAGTTGCTGTGTCGATCTTTGGCCTATGGCGTAAATGGTTTCGTTAGGGAATCAAAAGAAATCCGTGGAGTCCGCTAATCAACTATGATCACAGTTGACCTCTAAAATTCAGTTGATTCTATTGATAATCACATAATGTAGGCCTTTCGTACAGTTTCTCATCTGATCGACCAACTCATATTATCACACACAGATCTTCTGTTCATTTAGCAAAGAACTGATTTTTCTTCATTAGGAAATCACTTCCATTTCACTCGTCATAGAATGGCAATCGTTGATTATGAATCTAAAATGCCAACCTTAGAATTACATAAACGGTGGACCGACCACTTGCACCTTAGCCTGCTTCATCAATCGTCTGCAGTTTCCTGGCACTGCCTACACAGGTCGTCATAAATACAGAGCGACAATGCTCTGTGAACATTTCCATTTAAATGCCTTCCACTTAGACTGATAGCCACTTGCAAACTAATGGATATAAATTGTCTAATTAAAGAACACAGCAAGTTTAGCCAAATGTTTAACAACTTTGCCTGGCAATTTCGAAAGACAGATGTCATTACTGTAGCACTGAAATACAATCACTGTGTTCAGGAATATTGTCTGAGACAATAGTCAAGATTCAGTGGTGCCGGTGTCCCGAGATATTCTATTCCCCCTAAAGCATATCCCCCGGGATGGAATAAACCAGTTTAGAGTATCCGGAGGATAAACCATTCTATCCCCCATCGTCATACGCATCACGATAGCCAAGACGAAAATCCAGTCAAAATCACCAAAAACCGAAGTAGCCTAAATTAATTTAAGGTCGACGTATAAACTAAAGATACGCAACTTAAAATATTTAATGTGTACAGTAAATCCAAACAGTACGACTGAATAAACTCAGAAAGCGCCAAAAATGCAAACTAAACCGAGTACTCCTTTTCTCTAAGTGGGATACTCATGTACGGGGAATACTCTATTTCGTGACACCGGCACACGGATGCAATAGACGCTTGCGTCTACTTTTTCGGCTAAAGAATGAAATATTAATGGCACAAATGAGAACCTCTCAGTATGCTATTGTTAGTAGCACTATGGTTACATTCTACCATAGATCATCAACTTAGACTAGTGAATACTGAATAGTGATATTTAGTTAAGAATGTTCTTGATTAAACATGACGACCAGCCGATGAAAAAACAAAGAACATTAACGGACATGTTTGGTAATTTGCGCAAAGTACACCTAAACTCCTAAAGCATGCGGATATAAGCATGGCAGAAATCAACGTGGTGAGTGATGAAAGCTGTACAGAAAACAAGTCTATATTGTTTCTGTTTCTGTTGTCAGTAAAGATCAGGTTGATAATGGCGACATACATGCACACAGTTTTTTCAATCAAAATTTCGTTGATTAAAAATAAGCTGACAAGTACGCAACTTATGCATTGATAAACTAAGGTCTAGATTAGGCAATGTTTAGATCAAATTAAAACTATAGGCATGCTATACAATTGGACTATTGGTGTTATAATTGAGGTAAGAAAAATATTATATATTTTATATAGTACCGTAGTACTGTACTCTGCCTATGAAATAACAGTCATCTTTGTTGAGAAGGAAAACCATGGGGACGGGGGCGAAGCAAGTATCCAGTAAGAATTATCGGAGGGAACAGCGTGTATAGAACAGGATTTGGAGGAAATGGCATCAAACAAACGTCTGTCTGCCTCTAGTGCTAGGTCAGATGCACACTTTGTCTGAGGGTGTAGAAATCCTCTGCGTTTCATGCGTCTGATCAGCTGCTTCATTCGGTTCCGCTCTTCTGCTTTTGTATAGCCTCACCAAGCTGGTGAGGCATACATGAGACGTGCAATGGTTGATGATTGAGCAACAGTTTGTAATGCTGCTGACGTAGGTCCATGTGATTCGAGCACATCAAGTGCATACATTGAGGAGGAGCAGGCTACTTCGTCTGGACGTGGTGAAGTTTTCGTCTATGTGGCATTAGGCTATGCATTGCTCATTTATGCTTCATTATCACATGAATGATGATGGCCACTGACTAACCAAAATGACTGGCAATGTTTTATATCTTAAATAATTATGTTTGCGACTTTGCGTCCACTTTCTTGGCGTCTGGCGGCGCCACTGTCAAGATTCATGAACGTCAGCATTTAAGATTTATGATTGTCTTTCAGTGCAAAGCTAATGGTGTCTGTAAGCTACATCAGTATCCGATGTTAACAGACCTTAGTTGCAAGACTCTACAGAGCTAAAATCAACGCATATTTCTAATAATCGACCTGTGTGCGAAGTTAAACAGAGTCTTCTATGTTCGCGTAATTTATTGACATGCACAGTTTAGGGGGTCAGGTTTTATTTCGTCTCCGAATGTCATCATTCAATACACTGGTCTCCTAAAGAGTGTCTTTTTATGCCTTCTTCTTCTTGTGGTTCTCTGCCTGTTAGGCAGGTTCAAATGTCCGACGTCGCCACTTCTCTCGTTGTTGGGCCTCTTCTTTCAGTTTCCTGTAGCCGTTTGTCATCATCCAATCCAGCATCATCTGTCTTGGTCTTCCTCTTGTCTTCCTCCCCTTCATTTTTCCTTCGATGACCGTTCTTAGTAGTGAGTCTCCTCTCAGCGTGTGTCCGATCCATTTCCTTTGCCTGTCTCTTATTGTGCGTATAAGGACTCTTTCTTCTCCAATTATTCCCAACACTTCTTCATTTGTTATATGTTCTGTCCAGCTGATTTTTCCATTCTTCTCCATGTCCACATTTCGAAAGCTTCCAGTCTTCTTATATCCGCTTTTCTCATTGTCCATGTCTCCGATCCATACAGCACCACGCTCCATACTAGTGTCTTTATCATTCTTATCTTTAGATTCCTGTTTAGTTTTCCTCTCAGTAATTCTCTTCTGTTTGAGAATGCCTCCTTTCCTATTGCTATCCTTCTTTTAATTTCTCTGTGGCATTTGGCATCTGTCGTAATCATACTCCCTAGGTAGCAGAATTCTTTGACTTGCTCTATCTGTTTTCCTCCAATGTGTATTCTGACTACAGTTTCCTTTCCTTTACTTATCTTCAATACCTTTGTCTTTTTGATGTTAATCTTCATCCCGTATTCGGTTGATGTTGTGTTTAGCCTATCCATCATTGCTTGCAGTCCTTTCTGGTTTCTCGCCAACATTGCCTGATCATCTGCAAACCTTAATGCCTTTATCCATTTTCCACCAACCTTTATCCCCTCCTCCATCTCCTCTACTGCCTCTCTGACAAGCTCTTCTATATAGATGTTAAATAGTAATGGTGACAGTGGACATCCTTGTCTCACACCTCTTCCAACGTTTCCTGGTTCCGAGTACTCTCCATCTATTCTTATTCGCATCTTTTGTCCCATGTATAAGTTTCCTATTAATCTTCTGTCTCTCCAATCTATTCCCATCCGCCTCAATGCATGTAGTAGCCTTCTCCAGTCAACTCTATCAAATGCTTTTTCATAATCCACAAAGCATATATATACATCCTGACCATTCTGGCAGCTCCTCTCTGTTAGTACTCTTAGTGTTCCGATCGCATCCCTAGTTCCCATGCCTTTTCTAAAACCAAATTGATCATCTCCCAGCCCCTCAATTGCCTCTGTCTTTGCTTGCACTCTCTTTGCTAGTATTCTTATCATGACTTTTGACGCATGGGTGAGGAGGCTAATGGTCCTGTAATCCTCGCATGCTGTTGCATTTGGTTTCTTTTTAATTGGTATTATTATGGATTGCAGGAAGTCCTCTGGCCATTCTCCCGTTGTGTATATATCTTGGCATATCCTTATTAGTTCTTTCATGGCACCATCCTCCAGACTTTTGAGCATCTCTGCTGGTATGTTGTCTATTCCCTCTGCTTTGTTGTTTTTCAGTTCCTTTATGGCCGCTCTTACCTCCTCTCCCATCACCTCTGGGCCAATATCATCCTCTCTCCCTCGAGTCTCCTCTTCCTTCTCCAGTCCCTGATTGTCATGCAATTCTCCCTCTTCACTTCTGTAGAGTTCCTCCACGTACTCCTTCCATCGGTTCTTAACTTCAATTGTTTCATTTAGGAGTCTACCTTGTTTGTCGCTAACCTCTATTCCTCCTCCTCCTTTTCCCGGTTTCCTAGATATCTGTTTCACCTTTTCGTACACTTTGTCATATCTTCCCTGTTGCTGTAAGTCTTCTAACTCTTGACATTTCTCGTCCCACCATTTTTCCCTTGCCTCTTCTGTTGTTCTTCTCAGTTTGTTGTTTAATCTTCTATATTCTTGTCTTGCTTTTTCGGTGCTTTGGTGTTTCCATTTCCTCCTTTCCTCCATCTCTTCTATCATTTCTCTTGTTACCCACGGTTTCCTAGCAGGTACTCTCTCTTCTGCTCCGACGATGTCATTGGCGCTCTGTATGATATTGTCTTTCAGTCTTTTCCATCTCTCTTCTATGGATTTTCCTTCGTATTCTCTTAGATTTTCTTCTATTTTCTTTCCCAGTTCGTTGCTCTTTTCTTTCAGGTTCTTTTTATTCCATCTCTGTCTTATCTTCTTTTTCCTCTTGATGAATTTCAGTTTTATCTGGGCCTTCATGATGATCAAGTTGTGATCTGTGTCTGCGTCTGCTCCCGGCATTGCTCTTGCATTCTTGACACTGTTTCTGTATCTGTGTCTTACCATTATGTAGTCCAGCTGATATCTTGCCATATCTCCCGGGGATTTCCACGTGTACCTACGTCTCTTCTCGTGCTGAAACCAGGTGTTTGTCAGTATTAGTTCTCTTCTCTCACAGAACTCCGCTAGTTTTTCGCCTCTGCTATTTTTCTTCCCCAGACCATACTTTCCAATGCATTTTCCCTTCGCTCCTTCTCCCACCACTGCGTTCCAGTCTCCCATTATGACAACATAGTCTGTTCCCTTGGTTCTATCCAGTATTTCCTCCAATCTCTCATACATATCGTCTACTTCTTCATCTTTGTGCGTTGTTGTTGGCATGTATATCTGTATTATTACTATATCTACTGGTTCTGCCTTTATTTTGACCTCAATCATCCTGCTTCCATATCTTTCAATCTTTATTATGGACCTGGCAATCTTCTCTTCTACCAGAACAGCTACACCGTTTTGGTTGTTTTCTCCTCCTGTGTGTATGATTCTTATTCCATCACTATTAAAGTCTCCCTCCTCCTTCCATCTTGTCTCCGCCAGCCCCATAACATTCAATTTTGATCTTTTCATCTCCCCTATGACGTTTGCAAGCTTCCCGGGTCTTAGCATTGTGCGGACATTCCATGTCCCTATTTGTATCTTGTTTTTCTGATCTTTCTTCATGTTGATTTTGCAGGGGTTTCGCTGGTTGACGACCGAGGAGGCCCCACCCCCTCCCCTGCCGGACGCGACTCTTCCCGGTATCCAGGTTGAATCGTTGACGTCGTTGGCTTTTTCTCTAGTGGCTTCATCTTCTATATACTTGGGATATATAGAGAGGTGGTCTCCCAAGTCCTTCCTCTCGGTGTTTTTCTCGAGACACCATCTCGCTCTTGCGTTGACGAGTTCCATCATCCGTCCTTCAGAAGTTTCTTCTCTGGGTACTCGCATATCCCGGCGAGGACTCGGTCGTCCACCACGCACTTTGTTTCCAACAGGGGTACCACGAGAAGGTGGCGTGGTGGGCAATTGAGCAGCAGAGGCTTTTTGAGACGCTTGCTGCCCCATTTCGGCCCCCCTTTTTATGCCTATGTAGCATATATAGTCTTGTTATTTCATATGAGTGGCTGAATTTACGAGACGATATCTACACATTACTGAAGTCGATTAATTATTAGATGGGTGATGGTTGAAGGGCAATACACAGGCACAAAGAACAGAGGGAAGCAGGTTCGATACCCGTTAGCCCCACAAGGTTGACTCAGCCTTCCCCTCCATCGGGGCGATAGTAAAATGAGCAGCAGTAGGGCGGATCGGCGCCTAGCAGGCTGCCATGCAGTTATAAAATCGACTCTTGCTTAAGATGTTATCATGTATTCATATTATTTCATGGAATTATAGGCCTACAGCGGAGTCTGTCATGCTGGAAGCGAGAGAGAGGCTGTCATGAAATGCTCGTCTCTTCTCAAGCCGGCTTCTCTTTCTTTCGTCTCGTGCTGATCATCCTATCAATTTATTAAAGAGCTTTAAATAATTCAGCCTTTATTTGTTCTTTCGAATGAGACATCACGACGTAATAAGTCTAGTGTATGGTGTGTAGGTCTTACGATAAATAATAATAATAATAATAATAATAATAATAATAATAATGACGATGATGGTGGTGGTGGTGGTGGTGATGATGATGATGATAATGATGATGATGATGATAATAATAATAATAATAATAATAATAATAATAATAATAATAATAATAATAATAATAATATTATAATAAAATATAATATAATATAAATATAAATATAAATATAATAATAAAAAATAATAATAATAATAATAATAATAATAATAATAATAATAATGTGATATCTGTTGTTTCAGTAGTACTAAGTGCCGGTGCGCTAGTGGCTACCGTCGAAGTGGATTCGACCTTGAGCCCCTTCAAGGTCAACAGCGAGCGACATCCAGCCGTTCCTGCCACCTTCTCCCACTCCTACGCAGGAAGCGCCTACTATCCGTCTGGACTCGTCAGGGATCAGCCAATCCCTAACAACGATGAAGTGGTCTACGTCGACGAAGGTCCCTCCTCGAAGGATGAAGATGCAGAACAGCTGAAGAGATCGATGGGCATGCTACGATTGGGCAGAGCATCTTCTTCTCTCGACAAGAGGGCTCGGTCGATGGCAGGGCTCAGACTGGGAAGGTCCCTCCCTGCAGCCGCAGCCTCTGCAGCCCAATCGGACGACTGGCGGTCGGCATCGAACTCCTGGAAGAGAACGATGGGAATGCTGCGACTGGGACGTCGTTCGGATGCGGCAGAGGATGACGAGGAACAGGTGGATGAGGATGAGGATACGGAGGAGGAGAAACGGTCGATGGGGATGCTGAGACTTGGGCGTAGCTCTCGCCAACATCAGCCGGAAGATTCAGCAGCAGCAGGTGGTGATAAGCGGTCAATGGGAATGCTGCGCCTTGGAAGATCGGCGATGCGAAGGATGCTCAGCAGGTAGATGGCGGCTCACCTGTAGACGGGGTCATGACCTCTCTCCACGACGCTTGACCTCTGAAGGACGAGAGAAGGAACTCCAGATAGCAATCAGTCGACGTCGTCTCTCTGTCTCTGTCTCTCTGTCTCGGTCTCTCTGTCTGTCTGTCTCTGTCTCTCTGTCTGTCTCTGTCTGTCGCTCTGTAGTCTTCACTAACCGCTAATAGCTAATCAATGACGGCATTGCTTGAAATGAACAGAACTCTTTAATTCCAAGAATATGCACATATTATATACCTGTTCAAGTAAAAATTAACATTGCAGTCAGTCTATTTGAATTAGGACAATTATTAGTTTTTACATTCAACATTTAGATGCACAAAGTGTATAAAAGTTTAAAATAAAAAAATTATTGTAACGCACATGTTTACTTTATACAGGTATATAAATTATTTTACTACATTGAATAATTTTTATTCTTTTATATTTATTCGCATATATATTTATATATGAACACTGTAAATATACATTATTTAGATGATGTATAAATTGTTGCATATGTGTAATTGAATGGACACACAGAAACCGGTAATAATAGTCTATAGACGGACGTTTCAAACCAACGACTTCTTTCCATGCTACGTCTAATGTAATGTAATATAACAAGACATTTATATAGCGCCACTTAAGAGTCTCTCAGAGGCGCTCAACATGTGGCCATCAAACAGCTGAAAAAGTGCGTCTTTAAGAGTCTAGAAAAAACCGTATAGCCGGGTGCAGCACGCACAGAAGGCGTCTATGGTCAGCTAAACCAAATGCATGAACCAGTGTATATACTACAAGACAGTCCTCGCTCTCCCTCGTAAATCATAGCCTATGTACATATCCATCTCTGCCCCAATGGGCGGAAGTCCTCGTGTGTAATCAAGAGGGAAGAGGAAGTGGAGTAAACATGGTGCACTGCACTTTCTGCTCTTTCTAGGAAGTGATGCATTTCCTGCTTTAGCAGCCAAGTAGTTGAAACCGAAATAACACCGGTCATTCAGGTGTAATACACAGGTGTCAACAGCAGCAGTAGAAGACAGGGTGGATCTCTAAATTACACGGTACATCCTCTTAAGTGCTACAGTAAGAAGTTACTGACAGTATCTCAGGCATCTACTGTGACATTAACCCGATCGAGAGAAAAAACTGGAGGGGTCTACTTCTAAGTGTACGGTATGGATGCAAAGGTAACACTCCAATTCCCATTTGACATCGAAGGGCGTAAGGCCATTGAGTGGATCCCAAATGGAGTTCGCAGAGGTTTTCCAACATAATTGGTAGGCCCTAAACTACAAAGCAGAATCAATAGTACTGCTAAAGTAAATAAACACATGCAGGTAGTGTGCAAAATCACTGACATGAAAAGTGTTCAAATAAAATCAGAGGAAATGTAAGAAGTTCAGCAAATGGGACGAAAGAGTCCTGGAATCTAGGAAGAAGATGGATCACAAATTCACAACCGATTGTCAAAAACATTTCGAGACTTGAAAGTGGTTTAAAAAGTCGCAATGACTAAAAGCAGTCGTCAAATGTCACCACTTCGCCCGCCCGTAGTACTTCTATATCCTCTTATCCACTGTCTATAGCGGCTCATGGATTCATGCATGTATATGTGAGTATGTATGCATGTAAGTACATCGGACCATTCCTATAACGTGCATCGACATAACGCGAATCCTGGTATAGAGCGGTAGCAATCATGGATCCTTAATTAACCTTTGCAATGTGTGGTCATTGGAAGAAAAACTGATATTGCTCCCAATTCGTATGGCCTATCCTTACGGAAGCGATGATTCTTCTATTTATTGTTGGTCACCCAGCTGGTATAGTTGATCAAAAGATAGGCCTATCGTAGTATACCGAGTTAGTCGCTACAAGAGACCTACGTCGTATTTCTAAGCTTACAAGACTTTCGCTGGTACGGGACTCTGGATGCAGCACAACAGTAAGAAGTAGACACGACTCGCCGAATGTTTAAAGAAAACCTAATATCGATTAGTTCATCTGCTCATCCTTAATATCCAATTTAAGCAAGAAGTGTTCATTAAGCATTGTGTCAGAAGCTAGTTTTAAGGTGCTGTGTATGCCCTGTTAGGCCTACTGATCTAAACTTATTATCGCTTCATCAATTGAGCCCTTTAGAATAACAGTGGACCAAGTCCATAGGATTAAATAAAGACTTGGTCCACTTGGCGGCGGCGGTGGCTGTGGTAACAATAGCAATTATGATATTTCTCTACCAGCGCTTTTCTGTGGCCATCCAGCGCTTCAGTATTTGCAATCGATTCCCACAGCGACGCTGTTGCCACGTAGAACGACATCAACGAAGTCCAGAAAAACGCTATCCATTATTTTTTTATTCTCATGGATCAAATGTACCTTGGGGTATAAAATAATAATTAGAGGCCTAATAACAACAACAGTATGCCTTATTGTTATAATAACAACAATACTAACAAGAATAAGAACAAATACAGCAATAATCAATTATTATAAAAAAATGACCTTGTATAGACCATGCCATGCATAATGGTAGTTGACTCCTATTCCCACTCTTGTCAGTGCCAACTATCTCCGCTCCTTTCCCAGTGTTTCCGTCTCGTTGCCTATCTTTACGTAATGAGGCATTACTGCTGGCAGCTGTTATAATGGTTCCCTTGGCATCGCTCTGTAACGCCCTTAAGATCCTTATCCTGTGTCAAACCATCGGACTCCACTCCCATCTTGTTACGCCCTAAACATTGCCCGAAATTCCCAAGCACATTGTTATGACACCTTAGCGGAATTTACTTTACAAGCCTTTGGGCTGCTTAGTGGCAGTATTCTTGTACTGAAGATGTGTGGCTTAATATGTACGAGAACAGAATTCCTTCGTAGACTGTCTGTACTATGCTGATACAGATGAAAAATAATAAAGAAATTGAAAGAAAAACAATATAATTATGTTGCAAACGTTTCAAATTCAAGTAATTGATCGAGGCATAGAAGTGGACTTTGAGTAGCCTACGTGTATTTCATGTATTTCAACGGGTGTTACATCCCTCAAACTCCAGGATTATTTTTTGGAGGAGGAGAGGTAATCCTAACATCCGAATTTCTTCGTCGCACGTGGGAGCTGCTCACTGAATTAATGACAAGGTTTCGTCAAATATAAAATCGGAGAGGCAGATATGGATAAGTTTGGTTCCAAACCCAGAATCTGGGGTGGATATAGTTTGGAATTGGAGCATCGAGAAATGACCCACGAGATTATATAGCCTAAGAGGAGAAACCAGGATTTTTACTAGGGTATCAATTTTTCAGATGTGAGCAAAATGTCTGAATAGAAATTGCAAAAAGAGTATTGTTGGTGTGCTATTAGCATTGGTGAGATAGTTGTCGCAGTTCTTACTGGAGATTGTTCCAAAGCAGTAGAGCAGCTGAAGGAGAAAGCGTTGGGTGCTCTGCTCAATTTCGTTAGTGTCTGGTGGTCAAACCCAGAGGTGTTGTTGATGTCACCTTGAACTGTTCCGTTGTTGCGTAGTCATCAAAGGCTGTGCCGTAATAATTCGTCAGGAATGAAAATGCAGTTTCGGTTGCCCTTCCCTTGACCTGCCTATCTAGTTGCCTTCAATATGATGATCCGCCAAACATACATACTGTAATGCACACAAACATACATACATACATACATACATATATATTTACATACATTCTTAGATACACGCATGCATATATACAAATAATACAGCTACACATACATATATAATACATGTACACATCTATATCCGGTGGCGAACTCAACTGAGTGTATTCAATTAGGTAATCAGTATTAGTAAATATTGGGCAAACCTGTAGCATGGTTTGGATGAGAAATATTGATCAAAACAAGACTATGACAACAACATAAACAATAACAATGGAATTGTTTCAAAGTAGAATATCAATAAAGTCTGGATTCATTGATGAAATGCTGAATAAATAGTAGGCCTACTATTGGGTTGGTATAGCAAAGAGCAAATAGCAAAGAGCAACGACAGAGGAATATTGACGAGGCATGACAATGGATAAGCGACACATCCTACCATATATCTAACGACGATAAAAGGCTGCTTTGCAAAACAAATGGGTGGTCTACAAGACTGGTACTGAAGAATGGGAGTGGCTTTGTGAGCCAAAGTTGGAATAGTTAGCCTGGAAAAACAACTAGGATGAATGGTCAACAAGGGAACGACTACCAGAGAAATGGGGCTAAACGGATTACCTGAAGTCCAAAGTATAAGGTGGGGCTAGATAACAGAAAGGTGAATAACAAAAAGGAGAATAACAAAAAGATGAATAACTGCAATACGAATAACAGAAAAGTAAATAACGTAATGGTGAATAACAGAAAAGTGAATAACATAATGGTGAATAACAGAAAAGTGAATAACATAATGGTGAATAACAGAAAAGTGAATAACATAAAGGTGAATAACAGAAAAGTGAATAACAGAAAGGTGAATAACAGAAAAGTAAATAACATAAAGGTGAATAACAGAAAAGTAAATAACATAAAGGTGAATAACATAAAGGCGAATAACAGAAAGGTGAATAACAGAAAAGTGAATAACATAAAGGTGAATAACAGAAAGGCGAATAACTGCAATACGAATAACAGAAAGGTGAATAACAGAAAGGTGAATAACAGAAAGGTGAATAACAGAAAGGCGAATAACAGAAAGGTGAATAACAGAAAGGCGAATAACAGAAAGACGATTAACAGAAAGATGAATAACAGAAAGGTGAATAACAGAAAAGTGAATAACATAAAGGTGAATAACAGAAAGGCGAATAACAGAAAGGTGAATAACAGAAAGGTGAATAACAGAAAGGCGAATAACAGAAAGGTGAATAACAGAAAGGCGAATAACAGAAAGACGAATAACAGAAAGATGAATAACATAAAGGTGAATAACAGAAAAGTGAATAACAGAAAGGTGAATAACGGGAAGGTGAATAACATAAAGGTGAATAACAGAAAGGCGAATAACTGCAATACGAATAACAGAAAGGTGAATAACAGAAAAGTAAATAACATAAAGGTGAATAACAGAAAAATAAATAACATAAAGGTGAATAACAGAAAGGTGAATAACAGAAAGGTGAATAACAGAAAGGTGAATAACAGAAAGGCGAATAACAGAAAGACGAATAACAGAAAGATGAATAACAGAAAAGTGAATAACAGAAAGGTGAATAACGGGAAGGTGAATAACAGAAAGGTGAATAACAGAAAGGTGAATAACAGAAAGGTGAATAACAGAAAGGTGAATAACAGAAAGGTGAATAACAGAAAGGCGAATAACAGAAAGGTGAATAACAGAAAGGTGAATAACAGAAAGGTGAATAGTGAATACTGGAAACCATAATTAGATCTAGCTATCCAGGAGTAATTGTTTGTTTCTTGAGATGATAGTTATTCAATCGCATCTGCCTGTTGTGCATAAATCAAAAGAGGATGTTGTGCTGCTGCTTTTAAGTTTGTACCTTAATTAGCCACAAGATAGTTCGACGAGGTCTCTTGGGAATACAACTTAGGCTAGAGATGCCTCTGGTTATATTCTCTCGCTATTTCCTCCGGTCATATTTTCTTGTCATGTTCTCTGATTAAAATCCCTTATTATTTTCTCTGGTTATATTCTCTAGTAATATTCTCTGGTCATATTTTATTATTATTCTCTATGGTTATATTCTCAGGTCATATTCTCAGGTTAAATTATCTGTAATGATATGAACCAATAACTAACGAGACCGTATGTCTAGTATATTCTCTGTTTATATTGTCTAATTAATTATACTCTCCTGTTATATTCCCTGGTTATATTCTCTGATTATATTCTCTGGCTATTTCCTCTGGCCATATTTTCTTGTTATATTCTATTACTACATAATCTGATTATTTGAACTGATGATATAATATCATGTTAAATTCTCTGGTTATATTCTCTTCTTACATTTCCTTGTAAATTATATTTCTGGTAATAATCCGTGATGGTGATTTTTTGGTTCTGCAACGGAATTTCTCTACTCAGAAAATCCATAGAGGCTCTCAAAGTCTGTCTCTTTACGCACGAGCTTATGCATATTGCATAGTACGGCCAACAGTAATGCGTAGTTATTTATTAATATTTAATCACGTATTTGCATAAGTCGGAATAAACTGCTAAGCAGGCTACAAAGGAATCAGTGATCCCGTTTTGCACCTGCTAGTATGCAGTTAAGAGGCGCGAGAGAGTGAATGAGGGACGGAGCATTGGGAGGAACGGAACCTTGGGAGGAACGGAACCCCAGGAGGGATGAAAAAGAGAGGGAGGTAGGTGGGAAGGGATGGAGATAGGTATGGATGACGTGGACTCAATCCCTTAATCCGCAAAGACAGACAGCGGACGATTAAATGCGTTAATAATTCAGCTGGAAGCCGACACACGAAAACTGTAATCACCATTTTCGTCTTAGGAATCGACGACTCTGAGCTTCGTCCGCTTTTCAAAGATACAACCCAGCGCTGATCCTCTACACGGTGCGTCAATAAAATCAACCGCTGCATTATAGATATCTACCCGGAAAAAAGCACACCATCTACCTGTCTTTGTCTGTCCTTCTGCGTATCTCTGTCCCACCTGGCTCTGTCTTTACGTCTCTTTATCTCGACCTCTGTCATCCTGCATGGCTCAGTGTCTCTTTCTTAACTCTCTGACTTCAAACTATCTGGTGTTAAAAATGCTTTCAGCCAATTTGAAACACTCAGCACGGTAATTAGTCAGTTGCATGCTGTCACAGCAATGTTCCCGTGACCTATTCTTTATCCGGAGAGAAAATTTAATGTTCCTTCTACTTCAATGTTTTGCATTTTGGGCGAGATCATGCGCTGGAGTCGACTGGACCGAATAATTAAGGCAGTTTACGTAATGCTTGATAGTGTAGTGGTTAGCTTGCCGGACTGTCAATCGAGAGGTCAGGGATTAAAATCCCTCCAGGGCAGAAATTTGGTTCGAGATTTTTGTCCCACCTGTGCCCCATAGCCAACTCAGCTATAAGCAGTACACTGACCGTACAATGTCAGTGGTAAGATGAGACGGCGAGGGAGAGGACTGGCTACCCGCCCTCGTATGCCGAGGTTAAGAAAATGAAGTCGCTAACAATTCATCTCCATGGCTGCCTCAAGGCGAGCTTAAGGGACTGCTCTTCTTTTTCTATACGTAATGATGTAAATAACGCTTATAAACGTAAGTTGCATCGATGCAAAGGTGGCAAAATGGTTTAAAGGAAAAATGTCCAACCTTAATATTTCGTGACAGGCAGAAGTACAGAAGTACACTGATTTCAATAACACTTTGGGTATCATTTTTTTATATCGAAGACTCAGTGTGGAATGTGCTTAAATTAGACAATGTGCTAATTAGATGGTTGAAACTGTACAGAAGACAAACAATTAAGTGATGGGGGAGAAAATATTAAAATTACTGTCTAAAGCACACAGCAATGACAACATGAAAGGTTTAGATAATCGATTACTTAACATACCGGAAATAGATTTTGAGACCTATAAGGAACATTAGTCTAAAGGAAAATTCTTTGACCCAATAAAAGACCAAGAAAATACTTCATCACGCCGGGTTTGGGTCAGGACAACAACCCAAACTTGATCATTTATCTGTCACGGATGAAATGTAGTATCTATCACCAATTGGTGATCAAGAGATAATACTGGCATTTTTCGGAAACTGAAATATCGGTGCAAAGAATGTCTGGATAAAGTACAAAGGAGAGTCACTAAACTAATCAGCTGTCTAGCCAGGATGCCGTGTAAAGAATGTGAGGCGATTCTTATTGATGCCTACAAAATTCTACATGAATCCGAAAATACAGGAGATCACACTTTCTTTCACAAAACAGCAACTGGAAATCTACCAGGACACCGTCTGAAAACGGTACCATAACAATAACATGTTGTGCTTCTCTTCCTCCTCTGAGAGACCACTCAGGGAACCGAATTCGGATCTTCACTTTGCGTCTCTGGAAAACTCTCAGAAACGAAACAGCGCTCGTGAATAAACTTGTTCCCTGCTCTTAGCTTTGGAGTAGAGCTTTATAAATTTAAAGTTTGCGATTATGATTACGGTGATCAGACATTAAATGTTTTATAGCCATAGGATTGTGGATCACTGGACCCGGCTTTCACGGAAACCAGTATCTGCAACAAACCTAGGCATTGTCAACATTGGACACTTGGTTTGGGGAGATCAAAGACACTAAGAGTTCGTATAGCTTATATAGGCTATCGACTGCAATTACGCCTATGGTCAGTTAATTTTGCTTCGTTACTGTTCTAATACTGAATAGTAGGCTACGGACTTCTCCCGTTCCTGGTCGGTTTCGAATACGTTTAGCAAAGATCTTGCGTCGTCCAGGGCATTGGTTTGAAATGCTCTCCCCGCTGAGACCCAGTCTCCAGAATGTTCCATGGAAAGCCTAAGGAAACTACTTGAAACAGACTTCTCTGTGTCTTGTGACTACATAATGCTGCTGGCAGTGCATTCGCGGCGAATTTCTCCCCAATCTGAATAAATCTCCCATAATAGCGCATTCGATCAGGCACATTTTCAATATTGTGATAAATTTCCGCGCTAACATGGTTACGTTTTGAATGTAATTACATTTCTGGGCATGGTCTATGAATATGAATTTTACAAGTCTTTCTATACATCGAGTATTATAATAGCACCCATATCGATCACGTTGTTCGACGACCAATCGCCGTTTTATGCGTTCCCTCCCACGTGTGTTTGTTTCACCTGCTTTCTCTTCCAATCCATTCTTCTGGCTGCGTATCTTTCCTATATATTTTGTCTGCGTGTTTCTTCTGTTCTCGCCGCTTCTTCCTTAGTCTCCTTAATCTCTCCACTCTTACGCCCAGTTTATCTGCCTCTGCAACCCAACAGCCGCAGCTGAAGCTCTGTGCATCTCCCGTCGTCGTCATCTCCTCATCCGTTTTATCTCCTCACCAGTCGCCGCATCCTAACAGGACACGTCTCGTCCGTATTAGCTACGACGACGGCATCCATCAAAACTTCCCGACCCGCGCCGGACCCCTCGCCGTGCCCCTCGCCGAGCCCCCGCCCGTGCCTCCTCTCTCGGCCGCGGCGTCGACCTCGTTTAATCACGCCTCCCCCGTTCGTCCGCCGACCGACACCAGAAATGAATACAATTATGCGGACTTATTAAAGCCGCGCGTTCGGTGTCGAGTCGGGGTCCGTATGCGGGTGGCCGCCTCCTCATAAATATCTCCCTCTGTCCGCTTCATCCATGCAGCGCATACGACGACGGGAGACAGGCAAGTGCCGGTGATTTAGGACCGTCGTTCTGGGTAGTAATGGGTCGAAGGAACGCCGACGACCATTGTTTGCTCTACCGGCATGAGCCGCTTTGTAATGTATTAGCAAGGTAACGTAAGTTGTAGGATTAGAGATTACGATTACAATGGGGGACTCTGTAAAAATGGCTGCTATAGGTGGCGCCAGGATGGTATATAGTTTGGCTACTCTAGGTAAAATGTGTGCTCTGTTGTGCGGTAGGTTTATTTCATAGACATCTTACATTTAATATATGATGTCTATGGTTTATTTACGCTAAAGTTGTCTAAAGTTTGACCACATCACATACTGGCGACGCCTATCGCCGCTTAAAGGAACTGCTCACAGAGTCCCCCATTGATTACGATTACAGATGGCGCCATCTACGTGGTTATATCAGCCGTGGTTATATACCTCGTGCGCTTTTCAACGCTTTTGTATAGGCACTTTATAAAGTGTCAATATATGGCCTGATTCATCCATACATTCATGCGTGCCTATATACAAACGTAGGCCTACGTACAATGGAACAATCGCTAATAGGCCTACTATGCTCCTCTTTCTTCAATAGAAGTACGGTCTGGAATTTTAAGATCTATAGGCTGAATAGCATTAATTTGTGATCCAATAACAGGACAATCTTTACTCAAGGCCGAGTATGCATTTATCAATGAGGAAATCAGCTCCGAATTAAACTTAATTGATTTTTATAGGACCATTTGTATCCAACTCCACTGTGACATTTAAACCCTTGCAACAGGAGCCATTTCAATTCTCACCTCTGGCAGAACAAATACCAAGAATAGAAAGACAATCAGAGTTAAATGTGGCTCTTTGTCACAAAATTAACTCAACTTCCACCGTTAGCTCTGCTTCTGTTGCAGTTCTCGCCAGAGTGCACTTTACAAATACCAGATACAGGACGGATCGGAAAAAATACGCCCTGCTAGCCCACACAGTCGTCCACTGAGGTGAATTACTTCCAGTCACTAGGCACTAGTTCGGCAAACTGTCCCTTCTGGGGAAAATCCCCGGCCGCTTCCCGTTATCTGCGGACCATGAAAGCTGCAAAACACTGTCATTATTTTGAGACCTTGACTCCATCATCCGCCTTTTGTAAACGACCTTGACTGTTCTGAGCTTATTCGCCGCTTAGTTCCAGCGTTCACAATCGCATACCAACAGCCACAACACACACGCATACATCTAAGCCCGTCATTATAATAGTTCTTTTGTTGTCTGGTCACCATTGACTACGACTTTGAGTCATCTCTGTTGCATCGCTATGACAGCGAGAGTGGAAGAGCCATTTCATTTATATTAAATCCAATTAAGACTTACCTCTATAGCATCACCAAAACGCAGTTTATGGACAGGATTAGACGAAGAACGATCAAATGAAAGAAATAGCTGAGTAAGCGTAGGCCCTACGTCAGCGTACAAGAAGCAGTCAAGAGGAGAGCTCTTTATTGTAAGTAAGGAACCGAACGGAGTGGTAGGCTGCATAGTGCATAATGTAAACAGGAGCGGGTCCGGTACATAACAGCGTGGAAAACCGTAAATCAAGATAATGAGCTTTGCAAGTGGACGATGACGATGATTAAAATTACGATGATGATGATGATGATGATGATGATGATGATGATAATAATAATAATAATAATAATAATAATAATAATAATAATAATAATAATAATAATAATAATAATAATAATAATAGTGAAATAATAACAGAGATGCTTCAAGTACTTAGGTTTCAAGTACAAATGCACGTATAAAAGTCTCCAGTATAAGTACGAGTATAAGTACTCTGGTCTCAATTGCAAGTACGAGTAGAAGTAATTACTAACTACGTTATAGCACATGTGCATGTGGCTACCGCAACAACAAGGAGAAATAAGGCTAAATGAGCAATGTATTTTCACTTACCATGTCGTAAGACACAAAGCAAGAACTCATCTGTTATTATTTTTGAGATATTTTAGCGATGTGAGCATTTTGCCACTCATATGTAGGGCCTATACAAGGAAAGATTTGAATGTCAGAAGTTTTTTTTTATATCAGAGGAACCTAGGTGAGGAAGAGTTAGGGCTAGTCATAGAGGGAAAAGTAAGAACAGCAAACGTGGTGGGGAGTCCCCATGGTTTGCCTTGATCGCCTATATTACAACCGAATTAGCGTTCAAACGTTTTACAAATAAGTGCATTTGGGTTGAGTCTTAGAGCCCCAAGCGCATAATCACCACAAATGAGTGACAGAATGCATCGCGGCTGTTGCGACATTAACGAAACATTCTTCTGTTGTAACTAATCACCCTATAGACAATAAATGCCATTGTTAAGTAAACACACAATGACATCTATGCCTGTAGAACAAGTGCATCAACATAGCCTACCTACAAACCGATATCAACGTAATGCATAGCATCTGTGTATGAGAGCTGCTTTCATAGCCTGTACTGCCAGCATCCATCCTAACCAGGCATGCTCAGGCATGCCAAGGCATACCTAACTACCTAAGTCTTAGCATTTCCATATATGCGTCATACAACCTACGCTGATTGTATCGTCACGCATGCCTGGACTAAACAAAATAGCTTAATTTGTGGGCAACATTTAGTAGAATGAAAATGTGGAAGGAAATCACAGAAAAATAGGCGATTAATAAACGGCTCGTGATAGAAACTTTTGCTCAGCTCAAGATCCATAAGATACAACCAAACTTGTTCAGCATCAAAATCTTCGCTGTCCAGTGTAAACAGACAGATAGACAGGCAAACAGATCGCTAGACGGGCGTTAGGCAAGCCCACATATTTATGCATACATACTATAAAAGAAGAAAGAAATTAGCAAACAGACAGAGAGGCAGACAAACAGGCAGACATACACGACAGACAGACAAACACGCAAGAATACGTAAAAAACATGAAGACAGAGAAACGAAAGGTCTATGGAATATCGAAATAGACGTACATAGAGAGGAAGAAGAAGGTTGAGAAGCAGAAGAATATAAAACAGACAGACAGGAACAAAGGAAAGAAAGATGCAGATATCGTGGATGATCAGGGTTTCATTTCTTACTAAGCAGGTGCTTGTAAGCAACCTTCTCGTTGCCTTGGCAACATCCTATGGCGCTAGGCCGCGTGACCCATATTCACAGTTATCATGTCCTTCAAGTAGCATAGTCTATTAGAGGCAGCGCTGACTAAACACCAAAGGTGCTTAGACAGCGATTAGCTTGGTGCTGACCAGCAGCGTTTTCACGCTGAGGGAACATTGTTTCATCTACTAATTATGTGGTTCTGTCTCCCTTTGCGACTCGGCATTGATCGTCGGACGAAGAAGCGCTGTGGGCATTAAATTGGGTGCCACATACAATGTATGGCACACCGTATACAACGAAAACATTCGGCCTCGGCGACTTTCACCTGTCTAGAAGTCTTGGAATGGAGTCGGCGTTTGATCTCAACCTGAGTGATCATGAAAAATGATCTTCGCCATTTTCGCAGAAAAAATAAACGCGGAATTAAAAGACGAAGAAGTGTGAGAAACAGAAAAAATGAAGACCAAAAACTTAGAGCAAAAAGGAGAAAGTTGATGATCTTACGCTGAAGATAGGTTGGCCTACAATAGAAAGTGCCGAACGGATTCAAACTGAGGAGGAACGAAGGGTTTCTTGGCTGCTAATCGCTTAATTGCCATACACCCTATAGGAACAATTCTTGAAAGGATCTTTCCATTACAGCGACTAACCATTCAATGGAACAGACAAAGCCAACATGAAAAAAGAGAATAACAAAACATAACTTGCCGTCAGTGGACATCAGACAAGACAAAACATAACGCTATAACAAGTGTTCAAATACAATACAATACAATAACTTCGAATGAACACAAAGTGAATTCATAGCAAAAGTAATGTTCAGCTAAATAAGAGCATTACATCACTTTCATGATTTCATTTAGCGACAGTAACCAGTACTGAATTGAACCATAAAAATGTAGCCTCGTAGGCTGTAATCTGAAGTTCTAAACGCAGAAGACACGCAACACAATTCATAGACGAGATTAAGGATGCTTATTTATGGCTCATCCATTAAATCGCGTCTTTGCAGCAAAGGCGTTTCAGTGGGCGAAGGAAAAAACTGTTAAGAAGGCATTAGACGATATGACTCCTACACAAGTTCCCAGTCGCTATTTCTTCAGCGTGCAATGACGACAGATATTTCCAGTGATCTTCTTAGCAGAGAAAAACTTCGTCGACCAGCGAAACAATTTGCCGTCGATAAAACACCCATAACAGTGCTCAGACACAAACATGTCTAGAAAAAGACCACAATGAGTGTGTTCTACTGTAGGAAACTTGTCTGATGTCCACTGACGGCAACAGCTCTTGCAGTGAATCGCTTACCCCAAGATATTTAGTAATGGTAACCTTTATGTATCAGTGGTTACCTTTAAATATCAGTGGTTACCTTTATATATTAGTGGTTACCTTTATATATTAGTGATTACCTTTATATACCAGTGGTCACCTTTATATACCAGTGGTTACCTTTATATACCAGTGGTTACCTTCATATACCAGTGGTTATCTTTATATACCAGTGGTCACCTTTATATACCACTTGTTACCTCTATATACCAGTGGTCACCTTTATATACCAGTGGATACATTTTGTATACCAGAGGTTACCTTTATATACCAGCGATCACCTTTATATACCAGTGGTCACCTTTATGTACCAGTGGTAACCTTTATATAACAGTGGGCACCTTTAATCTATTCTAATCTAATCTGACTCAAATCTGGTCGCACCGGTGTCTACTGTCGATAGACATTGGATCTGACCGCCGCCTACTCTTCGTGTTTTCTGCAGAGGAGAGATTCTGGCAGTGGAACATTTTGGCGGCGATGGGAGCAACAATGTCGATGGCAGAGGTTGTAAAACGGCGAAGATCAGCCACAGTCATAATCCGAGTGGTCAGAGGCAGTAAACCCTCGCAAATCTGTCGTCGGGAGATTAATTTATTTGATCAGCCGAGTATTACACTCTTAGAAGGCATGGCTCCCTTAAGCAGACACTATATGGCGTCCACAGAGTTTACATAGACAAGGGATTTATGTGGCTATAATGCATAATGTAATCTATTGACTTCACGTGAAACCGTAATTAGAATCACAACTCATTGAATAAGCCTGGTCGAAATCCAATAGGTCAAGGTAAGCGGAAATCGGGCTACTGTGGGTAGGCAAGTCGTCTCTGCTTGGACAATAATATAACCCTTTTTGGCTGTCATTTAGTTCCGAAAGCCTAAGAAAAACGTGTCTCGTTGGAGTACACAGTGCGTGTGAGTTCTTCGGCCACATCAATTTGCAACGACACACTGGGCGTTTGTCGTCAGGCGTGGCCCAGAGTCAATGGGTAATTGGAAAACTCTTGAGAAAAAAAGCCGACAAAGAACTGGACAATGTTCGAAGCAGAGTCCAGACGCTCTGCAGAGACAAGTGCTCAAGTGTAGAAGTCGTAACTGGGTCTTCAATAGAAAGCTCTTCAAGATCTCGTTGTTTGGAACTGGCCTGTCGACCGTCATAATTCATTTGGCGCCCACAGAACAATGGAAATATTTACCTTGGGTGCCTTTGACCATAATCACACCAAGTGGGAATAGACGGAAGAACGCAAAGTGCTAATTCCTAGTAACTATGCCATAAATTTTATTTATTTCTATCTCGTTGTCTCTTTGTCTCTCATTCTGTTTCTTTCTGTACTTCTGTCTCCCTCATCCAGTAACCTCTAACCTTATCCAGTAGCCTCTAACCTTATTCAGTAACCTCTAACCTTATTTAATATCGTCTAACCTTATTTAATATAGTCTAACCTTATTCTGTTACCTCTAACCCTACTCAGTAACCTCCAACCCTATTTAGTAACCTCTAACCTTATTTAATATAGTCTAACCTTATCCAGTAACCTCTAACCTTATCCAGTAGCCTCTAACCTTATTCAGTAACCTCTAACCTTATTTAATATCGTCTAACCTTATTCTGTTACCTCTAACCCTACTCAGTAACCACTAACCTTATTCAGTAACCTATAACCTTATTTAATATAGTCTAACCTTATTCTGTTACCTCTAACCCTACTCAGTAACCTCCAACCCTATTTAGTAACCTCTAACCTTATTCAGTAACCTCTTACCTTATCCAGTAACATCTAACCTCATTCAGTAACCTCTAACCTTATTCAGTAACCTATAACTCTATTCAGTAACCTTTAACTTTATTCAATAACCTTCAACCTTATTCAGTAACCTCTAACCTTATTCAGTAACCTCTAGGCTTATTCAATAATCTTTAACCTTATTCAGTAACCTCTAGCCTTATTCAGTAACCTCTAACCTTATTCAGTAACCTCTAACCTTATTCAGTAACCTCTAACCTTATTCAGTAACATCTAACCTTATTTAGTATCGTCTAACCTTATTAAGTAACCTCTAACCTTATTCAGTAACCTCTAACCTTATTCAGTAACCTCTAACCTTATTCAATAACCTTCAACTTTATTAAGTAACCTCTAACCTTATTCAATAACCTTCAACCTTGTTCAGTTATCTCTGAGTTTGTTCAGTAACCTCTAATTTTTCCGCATTCTGTACTTCAGCCTTTTTAAATAAGCCGCATCCAATGTCTCTGTCTGTCTCCAACCCTCCTCGTCCATCAAGAGATTTTACGGTAGGCAAATAAACCTTTGTGAAGGCGTAGTATTGCATATCTTTCAAATCGACGTGCAATCATACCCAAAATACTAACACCCACCACCAAGTGATGACTTCCAAAAATAACCGCATATCTTCATTTACCTGTTGGCGCGTAGGCGCCTGTTTGTCCCACCACGTACTACTTGTTAGCGTCGTGAATTCAGCCGAGCTTCATCGGCGAAATGAACTCATCAGAACTTCTACAATTGCAGAGCAAGGGACTGGGAAGGATCGCTGCACAGTAGGCCTATGCAGTACACACAGGATGCACAATTGGGCATTTGATGAAGTATCCATATAACACACAATTAAATGGGGGTTGAAATGTCGTTGTTATTTTAAAAACCAAACGGCAAAAATTCAAAATGGTGAGAGGAAGAGAGTAGAACGAATCATAATCTGACGTTGGCGATTACCAGATGCTCTCCACTAAGGCATGCAGGAGGGAAGGAAGGAATGAAGGAAGGAAGATAGGAAGGAAAGCAGGAAGAAAGGAAGGAAGTAAAGCAGGAAGGAAAGAAGGAAGGAAGGAAGGAAGGAAGGAAGGAAGGAAGGAAGGAAGGAAGGAAGGAAGGAAGGAAGAAAGGAAGGACAGAAGAAAGGAAGGCTGAGAGGATAGCGAGAAGGATGGGATGAAGAAGGAAAGGAAGATTGCGTCGATTGTGTAATGATAATGGCGACGACTATGCAGATGACACGAACATGACGATGATGACAACGAATAGGAGAAAAACGACGACGACGACGACGAAGAAGAACAACAACAACAAAAAGAAGAACAAGAACAAGAACAAGAGGGACAAGAAGAAGAAGGACAAGGACGATGAGGAGGACGAGGAGAATAAGGAGGAGGAGGAGGAGGAGGAGGAGATTAATACAACGATGACTCTGATAATGATCATGATGATAATGACAACGATAAAATGATGATGACAACGACAACAAAAATTATCATGATGATTATGATGACGACGTCTCTTCGATATAGATCGTTAAGTATTGATATCGAAAACTACGACGTCTAAAACCTATTAACATTATCGAGAGTTTATTCAAGACTTGTAGGAGAAAGAGGGATTGCACGCAAGGGAGGAATTGCAAAAAATGCAGCGATGCTAATTCCTAGTAACTATGCCCTAAATTTTCTTTATTTCTATCTCGTTATCTCTTTGTCTCTGGTTCTGTTTCTTTTTCTACATCTGTCTCCCTTATCCAGTAACCTCTAACCTAATCCAGTAACCTCTAACCTTATTCAGTAACCTGAGTAACCTCTAACCTTATTCAGTAACCTCCAACCCTATTTAGTACCTCTAACCTTATTCAGTAACCTCTAACCTTATCCAGTAACCTCTAACCTTATTCAGTAACCTCTAGCCTTATTCAGTAACCTCTTATCCTATTCAGTAAGCTCTAACCTTATTTAGTAACCTCTAACCTTATTAAGTAACCTCTAACCTTATTAAGTAAATTCTAACGTTATTCAGTAACCTCTAACCTTATTCAATAACCATCAACCTTATTCAGTAACCTCTAACCTTATTCAATAACCCTCAACCTTATTCAGTAACCTCTAACCCTATTCAGTAACCTCTAACCTTATTCAGTCACCTCTAACCTTATTCAATAACCTTCAACCTTATTCAGTATCCTCTAACCTTGTTCAGTTATCTCTGAGTTTGTTCAGTAACCTCTAATTTTTCCGCATTCTGTACTTCAGCCTTTTTAAATAAGCCTCATCCAATGTCTCTGTCTGTCTCCAACCCTCCTCGTCGATCAAGAGATTTTACGGTAGGCAATTAAACCTTTGTGAAGGCGTAGTATTGCATATCTTTCAAATCGACGTGCAATCATACCCAAAATACTAACACCCACCACCAAGTGATGACTTCCAAAAATAACCGCATATCTTCATTTACCTGTTGGCGCGTAGGCGCCTGATTGTCCCACCACGTACTACTTGTTAGCGTCCGTCGTGAATTCAGCCGAGCTTCATAGGCGATATAAACTCATTAGATCTTCTACAGTTGCATAGCAAGGGACTGGGAAGGATAGCTGCACGGTATGCAGTACACACAGGATGCACAATTTGGCATTTGATGAAGTATCCATATAACACACAATTAAATGGGTGGTTGAAATGTCGTTGTTATTTTAAAAACCAAACGGCAAAAATCCAAAATGGTGAGAGGAAGAGAGTAGAACGAATCATAATCTGACGTTGGCGATTACCAGATGCTCTCCACTACTTAAAATTAGCATAGCAGTTAGCATTTAGTAAGAGCGACAGCATTAGTCAGAGTGGAAGTAATATAGGCCTATATACAAATGCATGTATAACATAAATTACATAATAATATATATAATATATGTACGTGTATGTAAGTAAGTAAGTAAGTAAGTAAATAAGTATATCCTTTATTGCACCAATTGCTAACAGCATTTTGGTTTACATTCTACAATGGCCTATACTCTCAAATGTTACATTTTAATTTCTAGTGTTTTTCAAACTGTGCAGTGTACAATAATGTTTTGGTTAAGAGTAAAACATCCTAACAATAAATGTTTTACGGGCCAAACCGTCAGCAGCGGGTACAACTCTGTTATGGGCACGAGGACGCAGAGAGTATATAGCTGGTTTTTAGGGGGTGATAGTCCATGTAGTACATGAGCAGGGTCGTTAATTATGGCCGAGAAGAGATGGAAGTCGGTGCACTGACATAGCTGTTCGAAGCTTTTATAGGAATCCGGAAGAAAGCCCACCCGAACCAGTCGAACATGTGTGTAGGAATGTGTCTATGTACATGTATGTGCATGTGTATGTACATCATTGAGTGTATGTATATATGCATGATTGTATGCATGTATTATATGTATTCTATGTAGGTATTGTATGCATGCATATATGTGTATGTGCATGTATGCATGTAGGTACGTATGTATATATACATAAATGTGTGGATGTATGCATGCACCATGTGAGTATGCTGGTGTGTAACACTGTGTATGTATGATTGTGTATGTATGAATTGTATGCATATCTGCATGTATGTATGTGATGCATGTATGCGTGTATGTATGTATGCATATATGTGTGTATGCATGTAGGCCTAAAATATATATTTATGTGCATGTGAATACACTTTATGCAGCGCATTTGAAATAACCTACTAAATCGTTACACACGTGGCCATTTAAATTATCAAATCAAACACATTTTAATCATGTTTCAAATTATGTTGCATTATTTAGCAGTTTTTGCTGTTTGTCTATAACCTATGGGAGCTGTAGTTTTAGTAGTGTGAGTGCTTACTGCTGTAATATAAGTTGTTATTATGGTTGTTGCTGTTGTTAACCCTCTTTGCAGCCAAACTATCCTGAGGGCCTGAATGTTATTAGATTACAAGAGCAGCTTCTCGCGAAAATTGTTCTCATCGACAAGCGTTTTCGTTTGCACTCTGATCGTGATGTATGGCTTTGCTGTTGAAATCGGACATCAAAGACAAAGACGATGTGATACATCACATGCAATCCGTCAGTTATGGACAGTCGTAAACCATTCAGAGTGATTTCCTGCTAACATGATAGGACCATAGCGTGGTTGGAAAACTCACAGTCGACATCATAAGTTGTTGTCTGGCAACTAAAGACAAAAGTAAAGACAAAAAATTATTATGATTTTAGAAGTAAGAGTCGATTCCTGTGTTCGACCGGGTTTTTCTTTGTCCAACGAGCTGCCCCCTCCCTCCATCTGACGTCTGACGAACAAACAAGCTCCAACCTCACGATCAAACACTGGCCGATCCGCAGTCATGTATCTAAACACCGAAAACTGCAACGCAGTATTAAACAACAACAACATGGAGACACAGAGGAACTCTGAACTGCACAGACGAAAATAAATTAGACGAGGAGAATGAGTGTAAGGCAACACGAGAGAAAGGACGACGGAGACGAACATAGAGAACCACAGAACAGGAAACCGTCTGAGTTCGATAAGCATTCTGACGGGCAATTGAAGTGACACAAGGCCAACGACAAGAAAAGGGCGGAAAAGACGTCTCCAAGGGAATTTCAATTGACACCGTTAATCAGAAAACAGAGTTGTTCTGCATAAGCGCCAATAGCCAATGAAAATGTGGACATTTTCAGCGGTTTGAACTATTTACTCGCTTGCAGATACACTTTTTATTCTTAAAAAACTCTAGAATCATTTCGATTAGTGACTGTCAGTTGTTAGTAGTCGCTGTAGAGAGTTCAGCTACATAGCCTGCACGCATACAGTCACTGTTACAATAATTATTATTGTTACATGTTATAGTTTCCTGGGTTTGATTTATCAAAGTCATTATCACAATGCCTTGATATGTATACGCCCCTTTCTTAGCGGGACTTATGTCCCTTCTGGGTTCCTATTGCTCCATATTGTATTACTCGTGAGTACATTTTGCCATAACTGTATGATGTATATTTTGGAACAATAAATTGGATTAAATAAATGCACGCATATATAGGCCTACACACATACATATATACATATAAACAAACAAACAAAGATGAATATTTACATATATACACAATGTCATATACATAGGCTACTGTTACATGTCAGCAAACTATTCAGCTTATACTAGTCTAAGGTCTTGTATAACTCTTCCTCAGCGTGTCGTCTATATGGAAGTACAATCTGTAGTTAAAGTTGTCATATTTTGGGGTAGGAGTGGCGATTTGTTTCTTAAATCGAAACCTCTGATGAAATGTCGGCTTGAAATCTGAATAAATGCCCGAAGTTTAGGAGCAGTTAGAATACCAGTGAAGAACTCATTGAAGCCAAATATAGCGCCGTTATCCGTAGAGGAAGGCATGGATGCAGAGAGGAACTGAGTAAGCTGTGATTATGATTCTTGATGGCCAACGGAGAAAAATGCGCCTACAGCTCAGTTCGATTAATTTTTAATAATGCTTATTGATGCATCTGAGTCACAGTGCTATTTCCCAAATTCCTTCTCTGTACCAAATCCATCAAGGAGATTGTTCGCTTTTCTTTCTGAAGATGAACTTCGCCCTTGCGAACTTCTGCGAACAAGAGTGCTTGTGTGTATATTTAATGTATCTTTTTCTCCCGGAATCAGCCCACGACAATTTATATTATTACTGTTAACCATTAATTAGGAATTTCTATAGCGCCGCTTATTAACGCACAAGGCAACAGCCGATGGCACCAACACGAAGCCGTAAGACACCAAAATACAAAGAAGTTCAGTCGACTGAGACAAAAGACAGTCTAGTCTATACGGTGGATAAGTCAGCTGAATAAAGCAAGTCTAATGTTGACACTGCAATGACATTAGACACTGCTGTACACTGTAACTGATATAGCTATCAGCAGTTACCCTATGGTCAGGATTGAGTGTCTGAGAGACACGCGTCTTCAGTGAACGTCAGTTCGGAGGCATTTCCTTCAATCTCTTTCATATGGTATCATGTTACAGACGAGAAAAGTTTGCATTGGGAGACTGAAAAGCGTGTGATTAATTAGAATAGAAAGCAAAGTATAACAAAAGCCTTGACATTTTGTTCCACGGGTTAGGACTGCCATGGCCCAATCCCGAGCTTTAACCTGCTATGGCTCTTACTACGGAATGACCTCCCGCCCTCAGTTCGCTCTACGATTGTGATTGGAGGCCCTGCTGCATCTCTCCACTATCTTAAATCTTGTCTTTTTCTCGGGGGTCCCTCGCACTGGGAGCGACCTGATTGGTCTGCACTGAGAGAGACACTTTAGAAATTTCCAAATGCAATACAATACACGCAATGATTCCGTCATAACATCGTTTCATGTGATCAATGCGTCTCGGAGCAACTCGAATCACGACCAGCGAATGAACTATCCCTTCGTTTGGGCCGATTAGATGACACCCGCCGCGTTCCATGAAGAGGGATCGGTGCATCGTGATGTATTGTCGATATTGTGTGTCGAGATAGAATTTTCGTGGCGGAATCTGCGGCCCTAAATGAACCCGGCGTAGCTGCGACCTTGCGAACGAAGGCGATTGAATAATACCCAGCGACACATGGAAAGAATATGGAGCTTAGAGGAGGAGCAGTCGATAATCAGGATAATGGCTAACTCCGGATTATGCCGCCGACGGCGCTCCAGTGTCGCTCGCGAAGAGACCACCGCAGAATAAAATTGATATAATTCACCGCAAAACAAGAAGAATTTCGTCATTTTGGTAGCGCAGATTTATTTGACTTAAAGGAAGGAAGGAAGGAAGGATGGCAGGAAGGTAGGCAGGAAGGTAGGAAGGAAGGCAGGAAGGAAGACAGGAAGGAAGGAAGAAAGGAAGGCATGCAGGAGGGAAGGAAGGAATGAAGGAAGGAAGGTAGGAAGGAAAGAAAGCAGGAAGGTAGGAAGGAAGGCAGGAAGAAAGGAAGGAAGTAAAGCAAGAAGGAGAAGGAAGGAAGGAAGGAAGGAAGGAAGGAAGGAAGGAAGGAAGGAAGGAAGGAAGGAAGGAAGGAAGGAAGGAAGGAAGGAAGGAAGGAAGGAAGGAAGAAAGGAAGGAAGGAAGGAAGAAAGGAAGGACAGAAGAAAGGGAGGCTGAGAGGATAGCGAGAAGGATGGGATGAAGAAGGGAAGGAAGATTGCGTCGATTGTGTAATGATAATGGCGACGACTATAGAGATGACACGAACATGACGATGATTACAACGAATAGAAGAAAAATGACGACGACGATGACGACGACGAGGAAAAAGAAGAAGAAAATGAAGAATAAAAGAACAAATAAAAAAAGAAGAACAAGAAGAAGAAGGACAAGGACGATGAGGAGGACGAGGAGAAGAAGGAGGAGGAGGAGATTAATACAGCGATGACGGTGATCATTATCATGATGATAATGACAACAATATATATAAAATGATGATGACAACGACAACAACAATTATCATGATGATTATGATGACGACGTCTGTTTGATATATATCGTTAAGTATTGATATCGATGACGAAAACTACGACGTCTAAAACCTATTAACATCATCGAGAGTTTATTCAAGACTTGTAGGAGAAAGAGGGATTGCACCAGGGAGGAACTGAAAAATTCAGGGATCCAGAGAGGAAGACCCTGATGCAGAGCGAAACTGAGATGATGATTTTTCGATGGACAACGGAGAATAATGAGCCTACAAAATAGTTCTATGAGTATTTTTAATTCTCATTGATGGTATGGGTCACAGTGCTATTTCCAAAATTCCGCCTGAGCACCAGATCCATCGTGTAGATTGTTTTCTTTTTTCTGAAGCTGAACCAGTTCCATCTCCATTTGGGGTTGAAATTACTTCACTTACCTCCGACATTCAGTCGACCTTGAAGACGTATCCTCAGTCGTGACCTGAATGCCAGCAAACGAAAGAAACTAGGAAAAGCAGTTCTAGTCCTGCAAATGACCCCATCTCCAGACAACGGCTCCTGCTCCCTGCAAATGATGTCGGGGGCGGACGTCCTATCAAGACGTACGTGTGAGGATAGAAACAGACAGATTAAGAGACAGGTGGACGGACAAATGGACAGACGGACAAACGAACGGACGGACAGATGGATGGAATCTTACAAAAACTTATCTCATTTCGACCTTTTCATTCCATACCTCATCTGGGTCATACATTGTGTCATCTCTGCCGCACTTTATATGCGACAACGTTTTGTGGTGTGCTTCTATGTCGGGGCTTTTCTTCTGCTTGACGTTTTTTGTGGAGCAGTCTTTCCACTTACATTTGCTCCGATCTGTTTAATGCGAGTAGAGTTCATCCTTTCGTAACTCAAAGGCGCATCATTTTGCATCTGACTGATGGCTACGTAAAACGAGCGTTTCCCAGAGATCCTAAGAGGCGTCATATAAATGTTATGCTGCAATTACAATGACCTTTGTACATGTACCAAGCCGATAGAAACAGGGGCTTAGCATTAGATCGTATAAAAAACTTAGTTTTGTTGGTATAAGAGAAAGCCCAAAATGTATTCGGATTGATCATCATAAAATATCGCTTGGTAGACGTTATTTCGATGTTCGCCGATTGTTTGTCGATCGTGTCAATGGCTTAGAACCTCTTTGCCCATCACTGAATGACTTCAACAAATGTTCAGCATCAACTATAATTATGGCTAAGTCTTGCTCTGCATACAAACACATACCGCTAAACGTTCGTACACTGAAATCTAGTCCATTCACACTGCAAAATGTTTGTTGTCTTCCTATCTGTATCCTTGCTTTTCTCTCTGCATCTTTTATCCATTTCAATGCAATTTATTATAATTAACTTGCTTACCACAGCTTACTTGCTTCAACTACATGCGTACTTAACGGAAGCATGGCCTACAACTTGAAGTACAAGCATGTAGTAATATTATCTAAATACTATAACCGAGTGTTTTTATATTAATTTTGGTCTAATGGAGATGGTCTTGGTTTCAGACGTGAATTTAATCGGTTGATATATTGTGCTTGAGACAATGGCGTCGTACATATATACGGAAGTTAAGTAATTTCGGGACAAAATCGTATAATTGTGCAGTCTATGATGCGTCCAGAGGCAGAAAGTAGAAACCAAACTTTGACCACAGTGTTTCATCCACAATGGATGAAACAGCACAACATCGAAAAGGTTTATATTGTGTAATATGTAATTGAAATTCGCATGAAGCCTATAGAGCTGTACAGAACTCCGAGCTCTTTTAATCATATTCAGAAATCATTAATGCGTTACCTATCTATTGAAACCTAATACGCTTCTGTACTCTGTACACGCAGTTCTAACATACGTTCAATTCGTCCGTTCAAATTCATGGTTAATTTTAGCAAATGAATAAATGAGGATTTAAACAGTTGTTGAAATCGCGGTTGCTCTGAAATGGTTACTCCGAGAAAATGTCGCAAGTCTCTGAGCTGAAGGGTAACGGAACGCAGCGCATTCGTGAGGTTCTTGTAAGGCGCTATATAAATGGCCATATACATACATAAACACACACAGGCAGACTCAGCAGCCTAAACAATGCAAGTCAGCTCAAAGTTTAAATTGTCGTATTTCGCCATTTTAGAATTCTACCTCGGCTGCTCTACATCGCTAGATAAACGAAACACTTAACTACACTTTCGAGTAATTCTTTTTCGTTGTCGTGCTCATTGAATTTCCTCAAGGACCACACATACTATACGAGAATTAATCAACTCGCATGCTGAAAAACTGCATTATGTACATTCAAGGAATGTTTCTGGTGACAGGAATGTCCATGAATAAGGTCTGCAATATGTCATTTATAAGAAGCAATGACGAGTGGGTGCCGTGCACACGCCAAGCAGATCAGCTGGGTCGCCAATGAATCCATATTAAGTTCTTATAGCAGACGTCTGAAACGCCGCCGACGCCTGCAGAGTCGGTGGATAAGCGAGACATCGGCAGGGTGCCATGATAAGTGAGTATTATAAATAGGTGATACGTTATTATGTCGCATGCTCAAGAATGACGCACCGACGTCGGCGACAGCTTTGTTGGGCTTTTCTTCGTGAGAGCCTTCGCAAACATTGCCAGACTGGTCGACGAAGATTACTGGAGCGCTTGTCGCTACAGATAACTCTCGTTGCTAAGGACGCGTCGAGTTGGGCTTATTCGGCCTAACGGGCTTATTGCGTCTTTGCACACTCACGTTTAATAGCGTACTTGTCTTCGGCGATGACTACTGTCGAGTATTTTCGTCGATTTTTATCGCTTTCGTTCTGCTGTCGTTAGGATCGCGTGTCTACTCTCTACCGAAGACCAAACTGCAATAGAACGCATTCAGGCGCTAGGTGTCAGGGCCATCGCAAATTGCCAACAGCAGGGCACAGTCGTTTTGATCTACAACTATACATTAGTGTCTGTTATCGTCAGATTCAAACTAGGGCGCATACATTTAAAATTGTATAAGACCTGTGTGCTGAAAGGGAGGCTCGAATGCTTCAATTAGTTACACTAAGCCACACTATAATGTATATCAAAGGCAGCCACTACTATGTGGCAAGATCACTCCCATATAGAAACGTTATATTTGCATGTTTATCGATATTATAGCTATCGTTTAATATCAGAAATCTAATTAAAACTTTGTGCTCATTAGCATCTAATTCCGGTAGACTTCACTTTGAAGACCACGTTTCTGCATGCGCTCTGAACTGGCTGCCAGAGCACTTTGAGTCGATGGCCAGATGTGCTCAGCTGCTTCGATGACCATCCAGGTGCATAATGCCCCTCGAGGGAGGAGCGGCAGGGGCGATTATCAATGGCCGGACGCAGGTTGAGGGACTCACCGAATGAACGCCTGTCACGATGAATTGCGTGTCAACAATACCTGCTAAGGGAAACGTCACTATGACGTTGATATACTACTAGTATATTATTAGTATTAGCTGATAAACGGTTTCTATGTTACAAACCCTATCAGTAATTGATATACTGTGTGCCTACTGTTGACAATGACGCAGTCTTATATAAATAATTTATTAGTGGGAGTTTTCTCTGTTTACCTGAATCCAGACGTCGCAGGAAGCCTCGTCCACTCGGAGAGTCAGAGAGAGAGAGAGAGAGAGAGAGACAGACAGACAGACAGACAGACAGACAGAGAGAGACAGAGAGAGACAGAGACAGACAGACAGACAGACAGATAGACAGACAGACAGACAGACAGAGGCAGACAGACAGACAGACAGACAGATAGACAGACAGACAGATAGACAGACAGACAACAGACAGACAGACAGACACAGACAGACACAGACAGAGATATAGAGACAGAGAGATAGACAGACGTCGCAGGAAGCCACGTCCATTCGGAGAGTCAGAGAGAGAGAGACAGACAGACAGACAGACAGATAGACAGAGACAGACAGACAGACAGACAGATCGTCAGACAGACGACAGACAGACAGACAGACACAGACACAGACACAGGCAGAGATATAGAGACAGAGAGATAGACAGACGTCGTAGGGAGCCACGCCCACGTGGAGAGTCAGAGAGAGAGAGAGACAGACAGACAGACAGACAGACAGACAGACAAACAAACAGTGACATACAAACAGAGAGAGACAGAGACAGACAGACAGAGACAGACAGACAGACGTAGAGAGCGCGCTGAACTCAGCAATTTGAGGCCATCGCGTGAGAAGTCGTTCAGCCTGTGCGATCAACTGCAATAAATTTCTTTCAACATCAGAGAGTTTTTTTAAAATAATAATCGACGTTTATAATAATTATTTCAAACTGACAAACCGCAGTATGATTATAATTCACAGTATGAACGGATGATCACAAGTTATTACGGGAGTCGAATTTAACTGTTTTGGCAACCATGCAAGGCGCCCATAACGTTCAACTGCTCATTATACCAACGCCATTGGCGAATGAAAGGCTGAGTCGACCTTTGGGAGCGTCCGTGCTGCTCTTCTGCTCTTCGTGCAAGAGTGTTGCCACTACCCTAATCCCCTCCCGTTTTAAGATTATTGATTATGTGAAATCCATTTGCAATTGGATGTTATGAGATGCAAACGTTTTGTATTAAATATAGACCTATGTATGTGTGTATGTATGTGCGTATGTATGTACATACAATGTCATACATACATACATACATACATGATACATACATACATACATACATACATACATACATACATACATACATACATACATACACACCCACATACATACATACATACATACACACATACATACATACATACATACATGATACATACATACATACATACATACATACATACATACATACATACATACATACATACATACACACACACATACATACATACATACATACATACATACATACACACACACACATACATACATACATACATACATACATACATACATACATACATACATACATACATACATACATACATACATACATACATACATACATACATACATACATACATACATACATACATACATACTTGTATGGCTGCATCGCGCTGTTCAATTGATACCTCAGTGTGGTCTCCGTCGCCCACTTAGGTATCAGTTGAACAGCGCGATGCAGTCATCTGTGAACCGTATCGAAGGATGATCCTTAGGCCGCCGGCGATTAGGAGATGAAAGAGCTTCTGCGTCTAAACCTCTGGGAATAACGTGCGATGAGGCGTCACAGAAATTTCAAGGGAGGAAATACAAATCCAAGTCAACTTCGTCGGTCGCCTGTTCCTGGTCTCTTATGGCAAAACGAAGCATGTGAATGTTCTGTCTCTTCACTTCCCTGGACATTTGATCAAACGAGTCCTGATGGCTGACTTGTATGCGAGACTTAAAACTTCGAGACCGTGACCGAGACGGTAGGGACCGAGACGGAGACCGAGACACAGTTCAAGACAACAGTCCAACACTGAGGCCTTTCGGCATTTAGTCGACAGGGTAGCACAGAATAATGATTACAGCATAAACAATAAAAACAACTTGGACCAAAATCCCGAAATAATTTTTCTCTCAACGGTCTGCCGATCACCTGAATAGTATACAGAAATCAAATATTTCAGGCATCCTGAAATCTTGTAAACTATTCTCAAATTTCAACAAGCAATATGTCATAAATTTGCGACATAACTCACCTTGAGAAAATAGATGTTGTTCCAATCGTTTCGCTTATGATAGCTTTACCATTTCTTTTGTTTGTCCATGACTTTCAATTGCGTGAATTCAAATTTGACTAAATCAAGGTTTTATGAGACATTTTAGGATTTGGGGTCGTCATTTCAAATTTGACTAAATCAAGGTTTTATGACACATTTTATGATTTGGGGTCGTCCATTAATTATGTCAACAACATTTTAGGCAGTTTTTAACCCCCCTCTCTCCCCCTTGTCAACAACTGTCAAACATTCAGGGAACCCTAATATAATTATGTCAATAGTCCGAGCACCTCCACCCCCCCTAAAAACCATATGAGTTCAGAAACTGCAGAAACCGTTTTGATGATAAACCGCATTTAAAAACTGAGAATGATTTTTGACTCTGGTTTTAATACGAGATAACGAGTTGGCTGGTGAAATCCGCTATGCCAGTGCTTCCCAAACTTTTTAGTATCACGGACCGGCAAGAATTAATTTTCAGTGTCATGGACCGGCAGGAATTTTCCCACTGCAGGAGGACCGGTGCCCAATTTGTTAACTACTAGTTCTCTTTTTCGATCACCTAAAATAAATTCCTCAAACGTGTATTAAAATTGATTTAAATGCATGTCTAGCCAATCCTATGACTCTATTGCCCTTAAATGTAAACCTAATAATTTTTTTGCTATGACTTATAAAAATATAATAGCTATTTTTCTAATCCCTAGAAAATTTGACCAGCTTCTTGACTCATTTCGCGGACCGGCAACTGAGGGCTTACGGACCGGCACCGGTCCGCGGACCACCACTTTGGGAAGAACTGCGCTATGCCATAATTAGCAGACGAGGTGTAGGTCCCATGGAGCATTGCGGATTTGGATGCGAACTCGAATGCGTGTAGTCGTATTAAAAACTTACTATTTAACGTTTAAGGCACCATTCTAAAGGGTCTGTGCTGATTCACTGAACAAAAAATAGTTGACGTCAATTTGTATTGAACACCCCTTTGTCAACAATTCTCAAAAATTATACAAGCCTCCTCCATCCCCCATTTATTGACATAATTAATGAATTTTTGCACTGATAGAAAATCGAAATAAAGTAGAAATTGCTCTTTTCAATATCTGTTAAGTTAGTGTTAACCAGAAAGACCGCTTTTATAAACTTCTGGTGTGTTTAGCACTTCCGACTTACCAGTTATCATATCCGCACATGACAATTTTATAGCGCTAGAAGTTGGGGGTCCGGTGGCGCGTTGGATAACATCTGACGTATAGTGCGAGAGGTAGCGAGTTCGAGCCCCGTTAGGGCGGATATGCTTTGTAGGCTGCTATTAGCGCCGTGTATTGCAGGCTGTCTGTTCTGTTACTATAGTTAACTAGTTAAGATTGTTTCAATTGCATAACATGTAAATGTACAGCGCAGTGCGTTTGTCAGGCGCTCAATTAAAGAAAAGATATTATTTATTATTATTATTTTCATAACTAAAGACAGTTTGCGCTAGAACTATAGAGACCGCTTCTATAAGTAGCAAGACTTTCGCTTCAAGACAGTTTCCAAAAAGTCAAGAAATGACCGCGAGACCTAGACCGAGATACTAGGTTTCGAGACCGAGACATAGAAACACATTTGTCGAGACCGAGACTGCGTCTCGACACCATACAACTCAGCCTCATGGAGTCATGGTGAAGACATCTGGGATAACACAGCGAAACTGTTTTCTTAGAAACTCCCTCCCTATTCCACCAGCAGATCCTCTCTTTGTGTCTGTCTGTCTGTCTTTGGATTTTACAATAACAATTTAAGCGCTCTGTGTCAATACTTAATGTTCTCTCCAAACATAAATTAGGATTCAGAAGCCAAAAGCTCCGATTGAAACTCTATAAGTCTATAAGTGTTGGCGGTTGGGGCTTCGCTACATCTTCCATCTATGGGCTCAGCAGGCTCATGGACACCATCCATCTATGTAAGTAAGTAAGTAAGTAAGTAAGAATGTTCTTTATTAAACGCAAGCAAACGCTCAGCGCTTTACATACAAAGTCAGAAATAATTTATGTACACAGAAAACGATAATTAGAGGAAAATTAAGTCAACTACAAAACATATGTCTAACTGTACAACATCCTAGCTAAGAAGCCACGCCTGGTAAGGGAATCAAATCTAGGGAGAACACGGTTATGTGAGCGTGGGCGCAGGTCATGACCAGTGCAATTGACAGGGGGAGAAGGTCGTGGAGGGTGTGGCTAGTATTTGTTAAGATGTTTCTAAAGAGGTCTATATCAGCTTTTTGCAAAGCTCCTCAAAGGTGGGGAAAGATTTAGGTAGGAAACCAAGGCGTACCAACTTGCGGACCAGCGCGCTCAGAGAGTCAAGTTCCTGCTTACTGGCGAAGCCCCACCATACTTGGGAACAGTATAGCATGCGGTTGATAGTGGTAGCCCTGACCACATCATGAAGCCTGATCCCCGAAAGCCCATGTGAGATAAAAATACGATGGGCATAAAGAGATTGCTTGGCCCGAATGCAAAGTCTTTGAACATACGGGGAAAAACCGAACTTTTCGGTAATCTCAATGCCCAGTATATTCAATGACACTACCCTTTTAATGCCAGGCAGGACTGGAGGGGCCTGTATAAGATTCACTTTAGGTTTGGTAAATACAATCTCACAGGATTTTGAGTGGTTCAGGTGGAGATTACATTTACGAGCCCAGGTACTAATATGATCTAATTCTGCATCTGTAGTGGAGATGTTAGAAGCCAAGGTACCAGGCAGTCTACTGGAGGGACATAGGTTACCTTATACTTTTGGGGACCCAGTAGCTCTTAAGCCGGCCTGTTCAGATCAAACTTCTTATAAGCGATTCAACGATTAATGAGCCTTACTTCCATCTAGCGAATAAAATTAAAATACAGCATTTCTTTCGAAACGCGCCAAGCGAATAACATAAAAAAAACTCCGACACAAGGAGTTGAAAGCAAATAAAGCATTTAGGCTAGCGATTTTAGCCCATCATCAACTCACTTAGCGAAAGTTTAATTTGGGACTAAGATTACACATCAAAGTAGGACTGTAATGTAGTAAAGCAGTTATTCTTCTTTTAACGAGTAGCAAAGGAGTCAATTATGTTGCTGTTGATCTTGCACCTACCCACACATTCATTGCAAATTCTCCTGTCCGCAACGGTACTAATTGGTGTGATTTTTGACCAAAACAAAACCTCAGCTTCGCCGATCACATCACCCTCCTTTCTCGCTCTTGCTTCATGCATATCCGTGACCTCCGTAGAATCCGCCCTATGCTTGACTTCAAAACTGCATCCACAATAGCTACATCTATAGTTCACGCTAAATTAGACTACTGCAATTCTCCTTTCCTGAACATAGACATAACCCAAATAAACCGCCTCCAAGCTATTCAGAATGACCTCGACGTTGCTGTCTCCAAAACCCCCAAACACCATCACATCTCTCCTGTCCTCAAATCACTCCACTCGCTCCAAAAACCTCAACGTATAGAATATAAAGTCATATCACTCACCTACAACGTACTTCAAACATCCCAGGCTTCCTATCTCCGTCAGTTGTTTACGATCCAGCCACTTCGTCCAACGCGCTCCTCCTCCTCTCTAACACTGCTCCGCCCTTCCGTCACCTCATCACTAAAATTTGCAAATCGCTCCATAGCCATAGCTGTTCCACCTCTTTGGAACAAACTTCCGCCAGCACTACGACAAATATCTGACCCATCCTACGAAGTCACCAAAACTCCACCTCTCGCTATCTCTCCACAGGTCTTTCACTCGAAACTGAAAACACTGCTTTTTGACAAATCCTATCCTGAATCCAACACTTCTCCCTGCCTACCTCGCCGTCTGAACACCAAACACCATCCACCTTAGCCGTCTGACTGTCTGCCTGTCTGACTCTCTGGATTTCGACCCCCTGCCTATCAATTTTGCGTTGATTGAGCGCCTTTGAATAAGCTGGTTCCCGCGACTTCGCTTTTGTGGGCGCTGTAGAAGTTTCTAGTTTACGATTACGATTACGATTCATGATGGTGGCGGTGAATGGTGTTCGCAGTAATACTAGTGAAATTGTGTTGTTTTAGTAGTAGTAGTAGCAGCAGCAGCAGCAGAAGCAGCAGCAGCAATAGTAGTAGAATCAAATGTGTCTAAACGATCAAGCGTGATCTTAGCATAGTGTATCTTTGGTCTTGTAGTATCGTGATTTCTGGGTTCTTGATATTAATAACATCGCTATAATTTTCAGCTCGGTCCTTGTAAATTCGGAAACTTAAATCATGGCAAGCCCGGCACCTAAACTATTGGAAAGGGCTCGATACTAATAGCTTTCAATAAAATCACTCTATGAAACACATAAAGGCACATTTGTTTTCGAATAAATTAACCAGTGGCGGCTCTAAAGGGGGGGCCAGAGGGGCAAGGGCCCCCAACTGAGTCTGTGGCCCCCCCAGTGGCCCCCCAAATTTTAGTCCAAAATATTATGAAATATCTTCTTCTTTCTCCTCCGTCAAGTATTCGCTGACGATGAGGCTCTAACAAAACTTCTCCATTTCGGTCGGTCTCTTGCGAGTTCTATTGCCCTTCTTAAGTCCCATCCTCTGTCTTCTATGTCCTCCAGTACGTTATCTATCCATCTCTTCTTCTGACGTCCTCTGCTCCTTGTTCCCTCGACCTCTCCGTGCAGCGCCTTTGCCGGCATTCTTCCGTTCTCCATCCTGATCACATGTCCATACCATGTTAGTCTTCGTTTCTTTATTCTTTCCACTACCGTTTCCTTCTGTCCCAGTTCTTCTCGTGTCACCTCATTCCGTATCTTTTCTCTTCGTGATCTATTCAGTAGTCCTCGTAGCCATCCCATCTCCGCCACCAGGAGTCTTCTCTCGTCCTCCTTTTTCATGCACCAAGACTCTGCTCCATACGTGAGGACCGGTATCACCAGTGTTTCGTATAGTTTGGTTTTTGTTCTTGTTGAGATGTTGCCTGATCTCCATAGTTTCCTCAGCTTTCCAAACATTGCTGACGCCAGCCCAATTCTTTTCCTTATGTCCCTTGTCGACTCCGCGTCCTCCGTAATTACGCCCCCCAGGTACACAAATTCCGTCACCTGTTCCAGCTCCTCTCCTTCCAGGGTGATGTTTATCTTTTCTTTTTCCTTACCAATTGTCATTGTTTTGGTCTTCTCTCCATTGATCTTAAGCCCGAATCTTTTGCTACTTTCGTGTACCCTGGTCGTTAGTTCCTGCAGTTGGCTTCCGCTTTCCGCCATCAGATCTATGTCGTCTGCAAATCTTAGGTTGTTGACTATTGTTCCATTTATTCTCACCCCTATTTCTGTATCTGCCAGCGCTATGTCCATCATTGCCTCCAATATCAGGTTGAATAGGTATGGGGATAGACCGCAGCCTTGTCTTACTCCAACATGCACACGAAACCATTCCGTTAGCTCCCCATCTACTCTCACTGCGCTTACCGTCTTGCTATATAGGTCCTCTAGTAGTTCCACTAGCTCCTCTGGTATTCCATAATTCCTCATCACTCTCCATAGCCCCCGCTGCCAGATGCTATCAAAAGCCTGTCTGAAGTCTATAAAGTTGTTATAAATCACCTTGTTCTTTTCATAGTATTTCTCCGCTAGTTGCCTGATTGTGAATATTTGGTCTACTGTTCCCCTTCCTCTTCTGAAACCCGCCTGTTCCTCTCCCACTATTTCCTCCACATACCTCCGTAGTCGTTGTTGCAGGACTCTGGTGTACACCTTCCCAGGCACGCTCAGGAGGCTAATTCCTCTGTAATTGCTGCAGATGGTTTTGTCCTTTTTCTTGTGTATGGGGACTATGATCGCCTTTCCCCAGTCCTCCGGGCATTTCTTCCCTTGGTATATCCTGTTGCACAGAGTGTGCATCATTTCCACCGAGCACTCCTCTCCTTCCCTGATCATTTCTGCTGTGATGTTGTCTTCCCCCGGTGCTTTCCTCTTTTTTTGGTTATTTATCGCCTCTTCTATTTCCCCTCTGAGTATGTGGCCTAGCCTATCCTGGTTGCTATTCTGTGGCATCTCCTCCAAGACCGTGATGTCCGTTGGGTTCTCTTCGTTATACAGTTCCTCGAAGTGTTCTCTCCATCGTCCCCTGATCTCGTCCCTGTCCTCTATCTTTTTCCCATCCTTGCTTCTGATTTCTGATGATCCGCTGCTCACCGTGCCACATATTTCCTCCGCCATCCTGAACAATCCCCTGGTATCTTGTCTCTCCGCTCTATGCTCCATCTCTGTGCATTTTTCCTCTATCCATTGTTCTTTGCATTTCTTTGCCTTCTTTTTGATCTCTCTAGTTAGTTTATTGTATCTTTTCCTGTTTCCTTCGTTGTCCGTTTTGGTCCTTCTAAGTTCCTTCCTTTGGTCACTTAGGTTAAGCACTTCTTGCGTTATCCACGGCTTCTTCTTTCTTGTTTCTCTGTAACCCAGCACTTGTTTTGCTGTCTCGTTGTAGATTTCTCTGATCTCTTTCCATGTTCCCTCTACGGAGTTCTCAGCTCCCTCCTCTTCTTCTTTGGCTTTCGTCCATTTCCTTCTTAGTTCCTCCTTGTACCTTTGTTTCGTTTCTGTATCCTCTAGTTTTTCCACGTCGTATCTTCTTATTTTCCCATGCCTTCTTGCTGTTTTTAACTTTATGCGTATACCTGCCATTACTAGTTTATGGTCTGACGCTACATCCGGTCCTGAGTATGTTCTGCAGGTTGTTACACTGCTCCTCCATCTGTTGTTAACTATGATGTAATCAATTCTGTTCTTGGTTTTACCGTCTGGCGACTCCCACGTCCATTTCCTACTGTCCTTCTTTTGATGGAATGCCGAGTTCATGACTCTTAGGTTGTTGCTCGTGCAGAAATTTAGCAATCTTTCGCCTCTCTCGTTTTCCTCTCCATATCCGAATTTTCCCAATGCTCCTTTCCACGTTTCCCAGTCCTTCCCCACCTTCGCGTTGAAGTCACCCATTATGATCAGGATCTCCTGACTCGGTATATCCTGTATCATTTCTTGTAGGTTCTCGTAGAAGTCTTCTATCTCTTCCTCTGTTGAGGTCGCTGTTGGTGCATACACTTGGATGATCGTCGTCTTTCCCATCGCCGTTCTGAATCTTGCTTTGATGAGTCGTGACCCCCTCGTTGTGTAGCCTATCAGGGCTCTGGTCGCTCTCTTGTCCATGATCAGCGCTACTCCTTCTTGATGCTTCCCGTCCTCTCTTCCTGTGTATATGATCTTATGGTCACCTTTGTTCATCTCTCCTGTCCCCGTCCATCTCGTCTCTGCTATTCCCATGACGCTCCATCTCAGCTTTCTGATCTGATGCAGTAATATGTCCAGTTGTCCTACTGCATACATTGTTCTCACGTTCCATGTTCCCACGAACAGGGTTTCCTTACTATTGAATATCTGATCTCTTGTATCTCCTTTTTCCCTCTGGGTTCCGGGATTTCTCGGGATGACGACCTGAACGGCCCGGTTCCCTCCTCCGTTCCTGCCGGACGCGGTGCTCCTCCGTATCTTCGGGGGAGCCCCGTTAACGTCGTTATCTGTAATCTTTATTCTTGTGTTCATTTTGTTAGAGTTTCTTGGTCTCTTGCCAGGTGGTGACCAGTCCTCTCCTGGTAGGGTAAGGAGATCGTTGGGCCATTCTGGCCTCTTCCGGTCTGAGGTGTCCTTCCAACACCTGCCTCCTGCGTTAGCCAGCTGTTTCAGGGTTCCTGGTGAGCCTTTCCACCTCGCGAAACGCCCAAGGTGGTTCTTCAACCAAGGTCTTCGACCAAGGTCTTCACCACTGATGGTATAGCCCCACCAGGCTATCCCCTACTTGGCTGTTCACCCTCTCACCACGGTGAGGTGCAGGTAGGGCTTTGAGAGGGATTATGAAATATGGTATCATTTAATTTTGATATATTCAAAGGTATTACTTACTTGCTTAAGCATGATGCCTGATGAAATCCGATGTTATTTTATTCGTGGTGTTTTCACAGACACGACCTATTTATTTTTTTAGAGTCTTAATTATTTTCTTGTCGTATAAGCTACATCCTGCTATCCATCACTGACTCCCTTCCGCAAGCATATTGAGTACAGGGTAGCTGCCCTGGTGTGGCGATATCACCAGCTAAGGCTTCGTCCAATTTACCTCTGAGAGCAATTCTGTATGACTTCGGGTATCCAAGGACGTCATCCCCAATGCTTTACGAAAAAGGAGTTCTCTTGGTTTCGTTCGCTCGTACTGCAACTATGAAGAATCGAGCCTTTTCAGTGGTAGGACCAGTGGTTTGGAACGTCCTTCCTTTAGACCTACACCTACACACTTAGACTCTATCTGAATCCGTCCTCAACAAACTTAAAACTGTACTACCCAAACAGTGTGCTCATAAAATGCCCAGGCGCGTTTCAGGCTCTGCTGCAGATAAAACTCTGGGCATCGTTCTGAAGTGGATCCCACAGACTGCATTTAGGCAACTTGTCTACATCCAGTTATTATATCATTCCGAACTAAATCAATCAATCAATCAATCATTTATTTCTGTAACCATCAGAAGAGAAAACGAACAATGAAACATTAAGGCAGCAAATCTACAATTCGCTGACCATTCGCTTACAATTCTCTTGGTTTGTGATTGGTATACAATCTTTAACGCCAAAACACCAGTCTTTTCTGACATTAAGACATATCTGCAAAGCACTATGTCTAATATTCGTTTCAGAGAGCACTTTATCAATGCCGTTAGTTGAATGTGTTCGTGCAGGGTCGATTATCATGGGTGCCTTTGTGGAACAGATTTACTCTAGGCATGATTAATTAAACTTGCACTTAATTAAAAGTGCATGTATTGCTTGTAGTTTCTAGGTTTTACTTTTAACAAAGTGAGTCTGTTTCCATTTGTGTCATAACTTGAGGCTGTTGATTAAACAATTCATGTAGCTTCAATACAGGTCTCTTGTCACCATTCTCACTTTTGAAAATAGACTGGCCCTCCATCTGTTTCCTTGGCCCCCCGTGGCCCCTCTGTTGCAAAAGTCTAGAGCCGCCACTGAAATTAACTAAAAGCGAATGAAAAGCAGTAAAATGTTTCTTTGTAGTTTATACACTATGAAAAGCCGCTTTTAGAACCTTTTCAGCAATTTTGATTGCTGCAGAACTGTATCCACTTTATGCTGACGAAAACCGCAATTCAATAAAAAAAATGGGGCTCCGCAAATCTTGACACTGTAATCAGTCACATTTCTGAAGAGACCAAAAGAGTTACTTAGTCAAGAGATGCTGTTTGTCTAACTATATTTCTTCGATTCTACAGGGTGGGCCAAAAAAAAGTAACACCCTACGCATTTTTGCTAATATTTTGGCCAAAAGTAAGATTTTTTAAATCACGTTTGACAGGCTTAAAGGTAATTCATATCTAAGTATAATGGCCAAATTTCACCGAAATGTTTCAAACAGAACAAAAGTTATATCACTTTTAGTGAGTCCACCCACTGTTTTTGATGGTTCAAAAACGTAACGCAACAAAAAGCAACAAATATCGATTTTACTAAGTCACTTCTCAAATAATTGTTATCAAACAAACTTGATATTGCCAGATACATATTATTATTATTATTTAGAAAAGAAACGAGGTACCAGCGTAGCTGCACGTCACTGTGACGTCACTTAGCAAGAAGACGATCAAGTTGCTAAATAAAGAATTTTTCAGCTTAATAATTTTTTATTGAAACAATGAAATTGAAATTTCTAAAATATCAAGATGGGCAAGGTGTCAATGACAGACAAAATGCGTATGCAGACACTTCATGAGCAGGGTCTTTGAGCTAAAGCTCTAATCGCCGCTTGACCTGATAAACAGTGGAAGCTGAGTAGGCCTACCGTTAAAAAATATGCCCCCGCATTGATTGTATTGTATTGTAGGCCTATTGTATTTGAACACTTGTTATAGCGCCCCTTCCAGATTCCTATTCAGAGGCGCTCCCGACTACTGCGCGGACGCTGAATCGGAGTTTGACGCCGAAGCGCATGAGCAATTGCGAGTGAAGGACTTGCCCAGGGTCCCTACGCGGCGGCTTTGAGGTGGATTCGAACCCGCAACCCTCCAGCTGCAAGGCACCGAACATACCCCTACACCACCGCGCCCCAGTTGTATTGTGTTGTATTGTATTGTATAGTATTGTACTCTACGTTTATATTGCGACCGAGCCACCCGCAGTAAAGATCCGAGAAATTAATCTCTGATAAACCGACCGACCGGGAATCGAACCCGGGCCGCCGGCGTGGAGAGCGGGCTACCAACCCACTCGGCCACTCAGGACCATTTGATGAAAGGGCATCGGCTGTGGAACGTCGTAAAGGCAGCGGAAGGCCGAAATCTTCCGCACTCCAGAAAATGGATGATCACATAAGGGGAGCTATGCTGGAGAAATACCACAATCTGCGACCAAAGCCAGAAACGATAAGAGAATTGAAGGTCGCATTGAAGTTGATGTGGGAAGATTTACCTCTGGAACCCATCAACAAAGGCATCAAAACTTTACAAAAAGACTCAGAACATGTACGGGTACTGGTGGTGGACACATTGAACTCAAGTTGTGAAACAATAATCAAGTTTGTTTGATAACAATTATTTGAGAAGTGA
>JACEVL010000594.1:97500-125000 GCA_020284085.1 Aporrectodea caliginosa
GGGGAGCGGTGTCGGGCAGTGATATGGCTGGCGGAGCCTCCCTTGCGCATCACGCAAAATCTCAATTTAGCCCTTGCTTACTTTGCGCTCATAAAAACGAATATGGGCGTCGTGGTTATTCGCAAAGAGTAAGGCAGCAACAGAGTCGGTCTATGTTACTCACAGTAAAGGTAACACATTACAGGTAGCTAATCTCTTTTCTCTACAACGTAGGTATACGTAGTACATAATAACGGATAAGCTGTCTGTTTCTCCGATTGCATATCCAACGATGACCCAGAATATCTCATTAAAAAATATGTCGGGTTCAGAGAGCTGTCAGGAAAGCGGCAACTCGCAAATCAATCCAGCTTTTGAGGACTCGGATCTTGGTCTTTCGACAGGAAATCCTACAGGATGGAAGAAACACGCTCAGCGTGATAAGGAAGTAGGATCAACACCGTTATCTGTTGAAACAATAGAAATTCACTCGGATTTTGGTTCTTCGGCGAGAAATCCTAACGTAGGTACGACACACACAAATCAGAATCAGGAAGTGGTTTCGACATCGATACCAATTGAAACCATAGAAATTCGCTCCTTCTTACAACGTACGAAGCCAAATCAAGCTATCTGTTTTCACTGTGGGACAAATAATTCAGAAGACATCCTTCAACACGACAGAAACCGTTTTGATAATATCAGCGCTATGAAATGCAATCACTGCGACGAGACAACGGAAGTTGATCCTTGGTGGATGTTCGATGAGTATACCGATGTTAAAGAAGAAATCTTTCGTTTTCTACGATATCACAACACAACTAAAACTCTTTGCTGCAACGATAACTGCAAAGCAAACGACTCCGCAGACATTGTGCCTGCAAAGCAAGATCGCTTTGGGATTGTCAGCTCTGTGGGCTGTATGAGATGTGGTGAGGAAATGTCGCTTGAAATTAACTCAACAAATAGCCATACTCTCACCGTGATAGAAACAGCCGATGATCTCAAACCTGGTGATGAAATAATGTTTAGTCGTTGCTATGGCATTTCGCATCACGCCATCTATCTCGGAAAAAAAGAACCAACGAAAGAAGATAAAGGGTGTTGCAATAGCAGCTGTTGTCGGATCTCAGACGATTTCCTAGACGTTATTTCACACACGTTTGACGAAGAAGTGAAGGACGCAAAAGTAACACAATCCGGCGAATGGCTGGGCGGCATCGATACATATAGAGTCGAATACGACAGCTGCTACCCTCCTAAATGGACAGAAGGCATTGTCAGGAGAGCCGAAAGGTTCGCAACTATCTCCAACGAACAGTTTGATTCAAATTACGATCCGTTGATGGACAACTGTGAACATTTCGCTCGTCGCTGTAAAACGGGACAGTCCGAGTCAAGACAGGTCAAAGCGTGCTTGTTCAATTGCGGTACAAACATTGCGATGTTGGCTCTTAGAGTTGCATTCCTGGCAATATGGTCGATCTCCGAAGCTGTAATAGAAGAAACAGACATTCCTGGCATCCCAATGATGACCACTTTGAAAGTTGTTCACGAGGAAAGTCAACAAGTGAACAAAATGGAAGTCATTCTTGCTACATCTTTATGCATCATTTTCTTCGTTTTAAAAGTGGTTTTATCCTCCATTCAAGAATGCAGAAAAATTAGATTACCAAGAATTAGATACCAAGAACCATCAAAGAACAAACAGAATCATGATACAAACAAGAAAACAGCAATAGGTAGATATGGCAAATCTTGTTTAGAATGTTGTTGCAAATGTTGTCCAAAACGATGTTATGGTTTCTGCTATTTTTGCATAATGTGCTGTTTAGTACCCATTCGCCTGTGTAAGGAATGTAATTGTACTGAATGTTGTCATTGTTGTGCCAGATGTTCAAGCGAGCGCAAGCAATGTTGCGATGATCCTATTATGAAATTCTGCTGCACGCAATACGTTGTTATCATACTTCGTGTTGTCGTAAGCGAGGCTATTGTGATAGGAATTCCTATTGCATTCTTTGCCACCTTTGAATGGTACTGTAAGTTTTATGCCATTACATACAATTCTAGGGTTGGGGCGGGATATGGATTTCTATTCACTTTTTCTTTAGTTTTGGTTTTATCTTTTATGCATTCCTGCATAGCCAATACTTCAGGTCGAGTCGTTGGCTTGTGCTGCCATCGTTGTTGCTGCTGTTGCTACTGCTGTTGCAGCTTCAAAGACTACTCAGGAAATTGACAGAATAATTTGGACATTCTTTTGTTTAATCAAGTTACTCTTCATCAACGTTGCCCTGTTGTTTCAAAGCTGTTGTAACCCTTTAATTTAAATCGTGTATGTATCTCGACTTTGACTTATATGGCAGCAGCGATTTTTGTAGAGCCTTGCTAAGAATTTCTGTTGAACAATTTCCTTTTAAGATAGATATCATATATATTTAGAGGATTGCGATTGATCAATAATAAAGTTGAAACTGTGTAGAATTTTACAAAAGCATTATTTTCAAATGCGCAAATTTATTTTGAACTTGTTATTTACCATACTAACGACTTAGACAATGCGTGTAATTGGTTTTACACATTTCCACAACATTGTTAAGAAGATATTTGCTGATGTCGGCAGTAGTGCCACTTAACCTTCAACATAACATGGTACATGTATTCCAGATGCTCAGTAATGTTGACTTGATAAATTTAAGATGTATGAGGGTTGAGGGCGCAATGCATTCTGCGCATGTCGGTGGTTGGGCGTTATTTTGACTATCCTGTCCTGCACAGAAATTAGGGTGTTCAGAATTTTTTTTAAAGAATCACATGCATAGGGGCTTTAAATGTGACATTTATATACACCACATACCTAGAGAAGTTATTCTACTTCAATATCTCAGTGGCTAGTGACCTCTCAAGGAGATGTACATTCTTGAAATAGAGCGAACAATAGTGATATTCGTGATAAATGTAGCTATTTGTTAAAAATAGTTATTTGCTATTTTTCAGTGTTTCCAATCCATATTCCTGTTCCTCTTCCATCTGATAATACAGCAAACACGAACAGACGGTGTCTGATTGATGAGCCACTATTTATGGCTAGCTTGGGCAAAACAAATACCACGCCACGTCAGGCAATGCATATAGTTGACCCGGCATTAAAGGCAGTAGGTATCAATGTTAATGATCTGGCTGTGCATGAGGCTTGAAGATCTGTTCCTCTATCGAACAAGGCATTAGAGATTAATTCTGCTCTAAGACACCCCATGTTGTTCATTTCGATGGTCAGTTGCTGCCAGATGATGAGGGTGTCAATGCTGATCGCATGGCAGCTGTTGGGTCTGGTACAGGAATTGAACAGCTTCTAGCCATTCCAATACTGTCTGGCTCTGGAACTGGTGGCCTGATGGGGAATAAGGTTGTTGAAATCCTCAGAGAGTGGGATGGGGTGTCAGAATGGTTGGCTGGGTTGTGCTTTGACACAACCAATGCTAACACAGGAGTCCACAGTGGTGCAAAAACCGTTATTCAAGAGACCTTTGACAAACGCCTACTATTCTTGGCTTGTAGAATGTAGACACTAGACACCATTTGTTTGAAATAATTGCAGCAGTTTTTGATTTATTCTTTGTCTCCTCTGGGCCACAAATTGAAATTTTCGCTAGGTTCAAAAATTAGTGGCCTCTCATAGACCAAAGCAACTTTGCCCCACGTAGTAAGGATACAAAAGGCTGACAGTGAGAAAATGTGGCTAGAGCAGAAAGAATCAAGTTTTAGTTCAGTTTCTGTGGGCGCGGCTGAGTAGAGACAACCAGCCACGGCAAGACTAATTAGAGTTAATTATAAAGCTCATTCTTGTTGTACTTGATGAGGCCAATCGTATTGGTCATGGTGACAGTGTCCACTTAAGTCCAACCGGCGCATATCATCGTGCCAGGTGGATGGGGAATGGCATATATTGCTTGAAGATACTTCTTTTCAGAGATCAGTTCAAGATGAATGACAAAGAACTGCAGGCTTTGAGAATGTTCTGACTGTTTACCATCAACTTGTATTTTATGACATGGTTCACTGCACCCACCACCTGCTGTGATGCTCCTTACAATGACCTCTGTATGCTACAGACTATTAGGATAAGAAGCATTGATAGCCAAGTTGCAGAAGTAGCCCTTCATAAAATGAAAGGGCATCTCTGGTATATCAGTGAAGATTTGGCAGGATTGTTACTTTTCTCTCACAAGGTCTTTGCCAAAACGAAGAAATGACTTGTTTCCGCATTACGCATGCCACAGAAAAAAATAGATTTCATCCTTTAAAGGCATGAGCGCCCAGCATACTTATACGGGTATCCGGACTTTACCACCCGGCCCATTACCCCCCTGCCATTACCCCCCTGCCATTACCCCCCCGCCATTACCCCCCGACCATTATATATATATAATTTAATAATTATATATTATATAATAATAATATAATTATAACAATTAATATAATATATTAATATTATATATTATACATATAATTATAATAAATAATTAATATATTTATTAGTGATATTAATTATTATTACATATTATATATTATTTTAATAATTATATTACTATATTAATTAATAAATATTATTATAATTCATTATATTATAGTTATAATTAATAATTATAATTATTATTTATAATATTATATATTATTAATTATAATTGTATTTATGATATATATATAATGGTCGGGGGGTAATGGCGGGGGGTAATGGCAGGGGGTAATGGCAGGGGGGTAATGGGCCGGGGGGTAAAGTCCTAGACCCCTTATACGAGTTGTAAACACACAGTGAACACAAGGAAAGCAACCTGAAGGCCGCAGCATTGGCTGCCAGGGATGGACAACGGTTAACTAAAAAGTTGAACACTTTTAGTTAAATTACAAAATTTTAGTTAAGGATAAAGTTTAACTAAAAAAAATAGTTTACTTAAAACCATAGTATAACTAATATATTTGTTAGTTATTAACAAAAAGTTTAAATAACAAAATCAGCAACTAGGCAAATATATCTTCCGCAATGATTTTCATGAGTAACTGGTTTTATTACTCAATTCAGTTGAACGTATTGCACGATGCATCATCGTTTGCATTTAGCAACTTTCTTCATGATTTTCTTTAGAACTGTAGTAGGCCTATTAGTTTAGTACACATTACATAGTTTGAAAGTGAAATTGTCATTGACGCTCCGCATTATTACAGTTCACTTAGCCTCTGTTATTGTGAAAATGTTTGTTTAAAAGTTCGAAAAAGTTCGAAAAAGTTTAACTAACTAGTTTTAGTTTAGTTAAGTAATTTACAAAATCAGTTGCCAACTTTAGTTAAATTTTATTTTAGTTGAAAAATAGTTAAACTTTAACTTTAAAAATTAATTTAGTGGCCATCACTGTTGGCTGCAGTCCTCTTTACTCATCAGATAATTTATTTAAGCGATCTGTTGGCGCTGAATCAACTGCATATGATTATTTTAATTATTAAAGCTCTTTGCATATCATGTAGAACGCATTATCGGAGTTTGGAAACCTTCTTCTCTCAACACGCGTTCACGTAAAGTATATATATGCAGATATATATATATATATATATATATATATATATTTGTCAGCTGATATATATATATATATATATATATATATATAGCTATTAGCCGTGCAGCTCCGTAGGAAATGGATGTTCGTCCTAAAACCATATACGTGTTAGAGCATCCATTTGAGTTCTTGATAAACACAGCAGCGGTCTTCTCATGGCCCCCGCCCCACCCGGTTGGCCGTCCACCACCCGCGTTTTTCTCCCCACCTCGGGCGAACCGCTCGCTTTGTCAGCTGGATTTGGCGCTTATCCTCTAAATGCTTTTCGAAGACGGGAGTCGGTCACTTGAAGGCGAATCGATATTAGCCTCCATTTCCTCTTTGGCTCCAAAGAAACGCCAGATGGTCGTATACGAATGGCTCTATGCATCGCATTCGATATTATTGAACATATGTTCCTGGCACACGATTCGCTCAATGCCATGAAGACGTCTATGCATTCATCAGTCTACGTCAAACAAACCGTCTTTTATGTCTACCGCAAATCTGCTGATTAATTTCAGCTCTATCTTTAATACTGGATAAGCACTTTACTACTAAACGTAAGAGGGTTGCAGCCGTGGTATAAGTTCCTCAACCTATACCTCCATTTCAATCTCCCTACCGTATACGCTCCAGTCAACTTACCATTCACAATCACAATAGCTGCTTCATGGACAAAGGCAACGTAACTGCTGCTCCAATTACTCTGAATTTATCTACCACTTTTGGTAGCTTTTCAAATCTCTTCTTCTCTTTTTCCCTCCCCTTGTTCCTCCTCATTCATTATTCACTCATACACATCTTTCCCTGTGATTCACATCCTTAGTTGTTCCTCTTACTTCCTCCTTTTCAGTTTTTATAAAGACCTCGTTCTGATGATCGAGTAATACCCTCGGGAGACTGTCTCACCAGAAAAGCCGTTATAATTAGGATGATTTATCAAAGATAAATAACAATTGAAGACCTTTGAGCAATACCCATGTATGTCGACATACCACTTTCTTTCGCAAAAGTATGCCAGCGTGATCGGAATATAGTATTGTATATACCCTATGAATTTGGTACAGATCTGAATATTTTTGACTGTCATTTTTGAAAAAACGTTATGTCAACATAATATGGTATTGTGCATCCGGCAGTATTCTACCATTACTCGGTTGCAATATCCAGGTATGATAACAAGATTGCCCTTTTTTCTTGTAATCTTTGTATTGACAGCGGTGCAACAGTCAGGTTAGCTGACATACACAGCTTCTTGCACGATTTTCGTACTGTGTAATACCGACCATTTGGTGCAAGAATAAGGTATGTCGACTAACACCAGACTACATGTTTGGTAATGCAGCTGCTAGAGAACAAACTTTGTCCACATAACCTGTTACTGCACCCGTAATCATGATACTGATGGTGTGACCATTTGGTGCAATAAAAAGGTATGTCAGTAGTTGTGAATGCACGGATATGGGCGACAATTCCGAAGCACCACGGATATGGGCGACAATTCCGAAGCACCACGGATATGGGCGACAATTCCGAAGCACCACGGATATGGGAGCCAATTCTGAAGCTCCACGGAAATGGGAGCCAATCCAAAGCTCAAATGACATCATATAACAACGACCACATCAAACAATAAGAGAGTTACATTACGTACAACCTACCCATTGGGCTTTGCATAATAACGAGGCCTATTTAATTATTGAGTAAAACCCTCGTAAACAAGCTAACATATGGCATAGTCGGAAGTCAATCGACCGCCACGTGTACTAGAGGTCATTCAAAGATCGTTTAGCGAGTCACGCAATTATGAACTATACTACCGTATAATTAAATTTCATCTTAAGTTTCCATTTTGCTTGAACTTAAAACAATGCCACGTAGACTAGAAATATTTCAAACCTTCATTATCTCAGCGGTCAACCAAATGTTGAGTGCATAGTGCACAAATAAGGCCAACAAAACCCTCGCAGAATATATATCATTTTCCAATTATCGTCTTCAGTCCAAGTCCAAAAGGGCGACTCAAAAAGCGGTGAACGGAAAGATATGCACACGGAGGAATACAGGAACGCACGCAGCCAGCAAGCATACACAATATGCACGAAAGACAACCATAGGCCTACGAGCGAATATACAGATACTTGTAGACGGGCATTTTAACGTCAATCGGTGTACCTCTCTAAGTGTGTCTACATATGTGTCTATGTGTCTGTGTGTGAGCGTACATACTTCTATGAGTAGGCTTGCATTTTGCATGTGTATGGTATGAACCATGCCTGACCACACATAAGCGATAACCGCACCAAAAGCAATTATATATTCATCTGAATCAAAGGCTTTATTGAACTGTATTTTAGATAATAAATGTATCCTTTACCATCCAAACCGACAATTGTAACAATTGCGAGTTGTTAATTTAATGCGTGAATACTAGAATTGGCATTATACGACGGTTTATTCTTTAAACCTCAGGAATTGGAGCGCAGAGTCCAATCTGAAATTCAGTCGAGTGTCCATTTATTAACCTCTTGCTTCAGAGAATGAGACACCCTTTTAATAATATCGTTTACTAAGACCCATCCAGGCCATCGCTTCAACGGCATGTGGTGCAATGTTTCGCAGAATAGGTCAAACATTTTAACCTTGGTTTTGGACCTCGATTAATTAATCGAGGATGAGGTTGCATGAAGGTCATTCTTAGCTATGCATTGTTCGATGTTGCTATAAAACCAGGCAAATCTCCTCCATTTGTACTCACTCACCGGGCTTCAACGATGGAAGGAGAAGAATCGAATTGTAAGTATACAGACTTTAACGATTGACTGGGAGAATTTCGGCTGAAACTATTTTCGGTACTGATTAGTAAGATTAATTTTTATTTTAAATTTTTTAGGGTGGCACGATGGTGTGTCAGATTTACAACTTTATCGAGAATGTGAACGCGTTGAATCTGAGGCTCTTATGGGTATAATTTCTGGTGAAGATCTCTTGGAGTACGAAATGGAACTCGAAAAAAGAGAGCATGACAAGAAACGACCCACACACTTGGAGTCTGAAACGAGTATGCATACATACTCTAAATATTGATATAATGTTATTATACATTTTTCTGTGTATTTCTTAGCTTAATCTCGAGGTTAATTTGTTTAATTTTCAACTTGAGTTTAGTTTTAGTTTTGGTTTAACTTTCAGTTTTAGTTTCAGTTACAGTTTTCAGAACTTTTCAGTTAGGTTATAGTTACACAGTTCAGTTTTAATTTTAGTTACACATTTCAGTTTTAGTTTTGGTTACACATTTCAGTTTTAGTTTTAGTTACAGTTTTCAGTTTTAGTTTTAGTTACAGTTTTCAGAACTTTTTAGATTCAGTTTTAGTTTCAGTTAACCGAAATAGAACTTTTTCAGTTAACGATAAAGTTACTTTCAGCTTTATTTAACTTAAACAACATGACCTAGTATACAATGAAATTCTGATAAATAATATTTTATATTTTAGCTAAAAGGCAAAAAGTCGACGACGCCTGCAATTCTTCTGAACCTGAGGACGGTAGATGCATATTTTTCGTCCAATCGCCGGAAACCAATGAGATACACGACTCCGAACATGATCAACAAACCGAAAATTGCGGTAAATAAAAATTTCTATTTTTGACAGTAGTGAGTAAAGTCATGGTACAACATCACCCCCCCCCCAGGTTATGAGACTTTGGCTTATAGTTTTATTTAAATTTCTTGCAGAATCAACGAGTCATGGATGCATAACTATCGATGATGATCCACCGATACCGGAAGCGCGCAGCTCGAGTATAACGATTGACGATCCTCCGACAGCGACAACATCGCACAGCTCGCCACATACACAACAAAATGGAAATCATGGTAAGCACTATTTTAAAACTGGCATTTGTGGTATTTCCATTTGCAAGATCGTATCCAAGTGCCTGTGTGTCTGTTTGTGTGCGTGTGCGTGTGTACAATCTGAAATTATTTCACATTCATTCATCTCTACAAAATTGAAGGTCGTCTGTTCATACATTTCATCTTCTTCTCTCTAAGTGCGCATAATGGAGAATGGCAATGAGCGAAACCAGCTACAACACATTGAAATACGTCTAGAAAAAAAATATTTATACACATTGTACAGGTGTATAATGTTTAAATTTTTCAGAAGTTAAGAAGCGGTGTAAAAGTTGTGGCGCTTATAAAAAAAGTCAATCTGTCCATCGATGGTTTCTGCTCAAAGTGCATCAATCTCCGGGAGTGTGCGAACTGCAATGCTCGACGATCAGCAAAGTTTTTCCGAGTCGATAAGCAGTTTTGTATAACGTGTGATCACAAGCTGACAGCACCAAACGTACGAACTTCCGTTTTCAACACATTCGTCGAGGAAGATTTGCCGATTGATACAGACACAATCGAAGTGGAAACGCTCATTCGAGGACAGCAGAACGACATTTCCACAAACCTGGAGCGAATCCTGAGAGATGAAGGGTAAGATTGACACTAATTCGTATGAAATATATTTATTTTTAAAACAAAGCAAATTTATATACATATTATATCCATATTACACGGGTCTCCTGCTCATATTGTTTGTAGGAACTGTGTAATTTATACTAGACTTAGACATTTCATCGCATTATATGTGCTATTATATTTAACACTGGTTACAATATTTTGGTGTCTATTTATTGGAAACGTATTGCGGTTAATTTTCAGCCCCATAAAGTGGAATCTGACCATAAATGTGAACTTTGTTCGTGAAAATGTGGAGGGTGACAAGAATACAACAGCGTATTTTAAATCCGAGCCTGCCATTCTATTGAATCCAACGCAACTCCAGATGCAGATGGAAGATACCATAAGTAGATTCGATGTGTTGACTGATGCATTTACAGACGAAGGGTCGGGTTGGAAAATTGTCGGAATTGAGAATTTGAAATTGTGTACCGCTTATTACGAACCAATCGGGGCAAGTTCATTTATAAATACGCCTGCATGGATAATGAAGAAGAAAGCGACATTGAATATTAGAAACGAGGAAGATTACTGTTTCTTGTATTGCACCCTTGCTGTCTCACATTATCAACATGATCAGGCACAACGGGTTACCCCTTACAGGCGACACTTAAGTGAGTTGAACATAGAAGGACTCACTTTCCCATTGACAGTTGAACAAATTCCACAGTTTGAAATGAATAACACAGACTATGCCATTAATGTCATTTATCCGAATTCGGAAGACAAAACTTTTGTACCGCTCTATGCCTCACCGCATAGAAATAGAGCATATGTAGTTAATTTGCTGCTTTTGAGCGATATGGAAAAGCGTCATTACATCGTCATACGCAATCTTTCAGCACTTTTATCGAGTCGAAATTCCTACCACAGCAAGATATTCCCGTGTCCATATTGCCTCCACTGTTTCACAACGACAGCCGGTAAACACGCACATATATCTGAGTGTGGTAAGAACGGCCTTCAAAATTTGAAATATCCTACCGAAGAAAATAATGTGCTAGAATTTAGCAATACTCAACATGAAATGTCGGTACCATTCACGATTTATGCCGATTTCGAATGTTTTCGGTTGTATATAGCGGTGAGAATGTAATGAAAGCATTTTTCTGTCACATAAAGAACGAACAGTTGCGAATAACTAAAATTCTAAATAGAAATGAGAAAATGAAACCGTTAACCAAATTGCAACTGGAAAGCTTTGATTCGTGCAAGAAATGTCCGTCATGCGATATCGAACTGGATGTGAAGAATAAAGTTAGGCATCATTGCCACGTTACTGGAAATTTTCTATCAGCCCTCTGCTCAAATTGTAATTTGAAGTACAAATTCAAGAAGCCCACAAAATCTAAAAAACACAAGACCGCAAACTTTCTAATTCCGATTCTGCTTCATAATTTAAAATCATATGACAGTCATTTGATATTGAAACATCTAACACGACAGTTTGCCTCGCAGGATGTTTCGGTCATAGCGACAAACATGGAAAAATATCTGGCGTTTGAAATTAACGGTTTAAGATTTCTGGACTCGCTCCAATTCCTAAATTGCAGTCTAGACGTTTTGTCGAAAAATTTGTCGAAAGAGGACGATTCTAAATTTAAACATCTGCGCCGGCTTTACCGAGACGATGACAAATTCAAATTATTACTTCGCAAAGGCGTATACCCGTACGAATATATGGATTCTGCGGAAAGAATGGCGGAAACTGCTCTGCCTATGAAGGAGCACTTCTTCAGCTGTCTATCCGATGAGAATATTGGCGACGTTGATTACGAACACGCCCAAAAGGTTTGGAATAAATTTGATATGCACTCCATGCGCGATTATCACGATCTTTATTTGCAAACCGATGTAATTTTGCTCGCCGACGTATTCGAAGAATTTAGAAAGATGTCGATGAATTATTATAAATTAGATCCGCTGCATTATTATTCCAGCCCAGGGTTGAGTTTTGACGCCTGCCTCAAAATGACTGGCGTGTCTTTGCAGCTAATAACCGATCCCGATCAATATCTTTTCATCGAGAAGGGAATGCCCGGAGGGGTTTCTGTGATTTCTAACCGTTACGCAAAGTCCAATAATCCGTACTTGGGCGATTTGTACGATCAAAATGTGCCAAATAGTTACATATCTTACTTGGATTGTAATAATTTATATGGATTCGCGATGAGCGAACCTTTACCAACAGGCGAGTTCAGATTTCTTGATTTGGATGAAATTGAAGATTTTGAGTTGGAATCTAAAACGACCGATGATAATATGGGCTACATATTAGAAGTTGATTTTGACTATCCTCAAAATCTCCACGATAAACATAACGACTACCCTTTGGCACCCGAAAAGCTTTTGATTACGCATGACATGTTATCTCCATACGCAAAGTCGGTTTCGCAAAAGATCGGACACAAGGTTAACGGACATGTTGAGAAATTAGTGCCTAATTTGATGAAAAAGACCAACTACGTACTTCACTACAGAAATTTGCAGTTTATCTGAAAATGGGCATGAAACTCGTAAAAATACACAAAATTCTCGAATTCGAACAAAGTAGATGGCTGAAAAGGTATATAGATTTCAATACAGCCAAGCGTCAGGTGGCCAAATCCGCTTTCGAGAAAGATTTGTTCAAATTAATGAATAATTCAGTCTTTGGCAAGACTATGGAACAAAACGTCGCCATCTTGAAATTCGTTTAGTAACCAATGCGAGAAGAGCGAAGCGTTTTATCGCAAGACCAACTTTTCAATCTTTCCACATCATAAATGAAGATCTTACAGTTATCAAATAAACTAAATCGAATGTCTATCTCAATAAACCCCTGTACGCCGGTATGTGTATTCTAGACATTTCCAAGTTGAAAATGTACAGTTTTCACTACGAACACATCGTGCCCATATATGGCGATCGAGCCAAGCTACTCTTTACGGATACCGACAGCCTTTGTTATCATATTGCGACTGACGATGTATATTCGGATATGCAAAAGCATTCGAGCGAATACGACACATCCGACTATCCCACTGATCATTTCCTCTACAGTAGAAATAATGCAAAGGTGATAGGTAAGTTTAAATATGAAACAAACGCTATACCACCCTTGGAGTTTGTGGGTCTTCGTTCCAAAATGTATAGCCTATTGCTCCCGGGTAACAAGGAGAAAAAGACTGCCAAGGGTATAAAGAAATCGTACGTGTCTAAAAGAATACGACACGATGATTATAGAAATTGTGTTTTTAAGGAGCTGCCAACCACGTCTAATTTCTTTGTCATACGAAGCACTAATCATCAATTGCACACTCTTGAAATTACCAAAGCTACGCTTTCGCCTTTTGATGATAAACGGTTTCTAGTTAATTCTACAGATTCATATGCGTATGGACACGTTGATATTGCTCTATTGTAACAAACCTTATTCATTTAAGTTTGTATATCTTAATATTTTATTCATGAACAGTGACTCCTATTTCTTTTGAATTGTTTGTTTTCATGGTTATTTTGGAAAATGTGCATATTCTAGCTAGTATTATTCATTTTACTCCGCTTAGCTTAATATTTTAATTATGAACAGAGACTCTTATTTCTTTTATGGTTTCTGAGTTGCTTGTGCTTAAAAAATTTGTCAAACTACAGACTTTGTGTTTGTCATTATTTCTATATAGATGGTACATTTAAAACTATCGTCTAAACAACGCTTGATCTTAGACATTCATTGGTTAACTTTCACACAAATGTCTAAGGAAATGAGTTTTATGGCTGAAGAAAGAATGGTCGGTGAGCTGTGGAAATGTCTGTCTGAAGATACAAGGAAGAAAGCTTGAATTTGTTAGATTGTACACGACTTAATATTCACCATTATGTATAAGCCTTTAGCAATACAACAACAACAACAAAAAGACTTGTTCCATTTCAATAAATTTAATCAAACAAATTGCATCAGAATCTATTCGATTTCTTAGTCAATCGATTCACTAACACTCTGTCCGAGTCCAAACGGATTACACTCTATACAGCTCAAGTAACCCAGCTGGTTCGCATGATCGTCACTAGCGTAGCATGGTTTGGTAGTTTTAAGTTCGGGTAAACGTTCTTGCAGTTCTCGAATTTTCACGAGTAGCGTGTCCCACAAATCCAGTTTCAGCGCGATACCACTTCGCGTGGGTCGTTCTTTGGTTGTGTTCGGTGGTAGGAAATATCGACGGATGTTGACGCACTTGAATTCCTTGGAAATGGAGACGTAGTAACGTCCACCAACGTGTCGATAGAAATCGACGGGTTGATTCGCCTTCAGCAGATCCACGCTTCTTTCCATATCGTCTAGCTGTCTGATGAACATGGCCCACCGAGTCTTGTTGAAAGAAACACCCTTCTTCGTGGGGTACAGCTTTCCATTTCCCTCATCGTATTCGCGAATGTGTATCATCAATTCATCCTTGTACGTGGTCGCAGATAGGTAGCGACTGTTACCGATAGATTCTTTGAAAAGATCTTGAGGTTTCTACACGCATAAAAATATAAAAGAAAATTAAATATAGTTTCAGAAAGACAAAAGTGTAGAAACCTACAATTCACAATTTAGCGTTATCGAATAACTTTATACGAAAATCTGTATACTTACAGATATTGAAGTCATCTTGCCTAGCTTAGCGAAGTCGAGTTGTGCTTGAGCCATGTATTCTTTCGGATGTTGCAAACGCTTTGTGAACGACCTACGAATGAAAGAGTTAGAGCTATCTTTTATAGCATGAGAGAAAATGACCTTTATACTATTGAACGATAGAGTATAGTTTAGAGCCGAGAATAGGCTTTATGTTGGTGGGCTCGTCTTTCCACCTCTAGCATAAGCCTCATTATTATGCAAAGCCCAATGGGTGGGGTTGCCTGTAATGTAACTCTCATATTGTTTGATGTGGTCGTTGTTATATGATGTCATTTGAGCTTTGGATTGGCTCCCATATCCGTGGTGCTTCGGAATTGTCGCCCATATCCGTGGTGCTTCGGAATTGTCTCCCATATCCGTGTATTCACAACTACTTATGTCGACTAACACCAGATGACGTGTGCTATTGCAGCCGCTAGAGAACAAACGTTATCCACATAACCTGTTACTGCACCCGTAATGATAATGATGGTCAAGTGTTGTTTATGTCAATAACCCGGTATGAAGGGACATGTGGTGTAAAAAATAAAAGGGTTATCTTTCGCATTGCATAATGTAAAAGTTTCCTTAAAAACAATAATAGTTATGTGGTGCTTGAAACAGCTTGTCGATATGTCGTCAAATAGCTTAGAAAGCCTTAGATACAGCAGTTTGAAGTATGAGATCTTTGAAGCCATTTTCCCGAAACTCTTAATTTCCGACATACCTGGCTATTGCTCTAAGGTCTTCAATTATCAAATATAAATAACATGCGATCAGGCAATTTATAGACTGCATAAATAAGTAAAATCCAGAAATAGAGAAAGAAATCCCTTGAACTTTCATGTTAGCCAAAATGCAGTTTACAATAATTGGTCCTAAAATAAAGAATATTCTATTCTATTCTTTCCACACCACCTATTACTCTAACACCCTACTTCTATTGCTCCTCTCCCTTCTATTCCCTTTTCCATCTATGCTCTGATTCCGTTCTCCATCTATTTCTTATCTTTCCTCCTTGTCTTTATCATCCTTCGCCTCTTCTTCCTCCTCCTGCCCTGCCCTCTACCTGCTTCGCCTCTTCCGCTCTCGTCGTTGCCTCTTTCCTTCCCAATCTGTTTTTCCTCCTTAATCCTCTCAATTCCTCTCTCCTTTCTCCGCCTTTCCTCCTCATTCCTCCCAATTCCTCTCTTCTTCCTCCGCCTCTTCCTCCTCATTCCTCCCAATTCCTCTCTTCTTCCTCCGCCTTTTCCTCCTCAATCGTCTCAATTCCTCTCTTTTTCCTCCGCCTCTTCCTCCTCTTTCCTCCCAATTCCACTCTTTTTCCTCCGCCTTTTCCTCCTCATTCCTCCCTATTCCTCTCTTTTTCCTCCGCCTTTTCCTCCTCATTGCTCCCTATTCCTCTCTTTTTCCTCCGCCTCTTTCTCCTCTTTCCTCCCAAATTACACTCTTTTGCTCCGCCTCTTCCTCCTCATTCCTCCCTATTCCTCTGTTTTTCCTCCGCCTTTTCCTCCTCATTCCTCCCAATTCCTCTCTTCTTCCTCCGCCTCTTCCTCCTCGTTCCTCCCAATTCCTCTCTTTTTTCTCCGCCTCTTCCTCCTCGTTCCTCCCAATTCCTCTCTTCTTCCTCCGCCTTTTCCTCCTTAATCCTCTCAATTCCTCTCTCCTTTCTCCGCCTTTCCTCCTCATTCCTCCCAATTCCTCTCTTTTTTCTCCGCCTCTTCCTCCTCATTCCTCCCAATTCCTCTCTTCTTCCTCCGCCTTTTCCTTCTTAATCCTCTCAATTCCTCTCTCCTTTCTACGCCTTTCCTCCTCATTCCTCCCAATTCCTCTCTTCTTCCTCCGCCTCTTCCTCCTCATTCCTCCCAATTCCTCTCTTCTTCCTCCGCCTTTTCCTCCTTAATCCTCTCAATTCCTCTCTCCTTTCTCCGCCTTTCCTCCTCATTCCTCCCAATTCCTCTCTTCTTCCTCCGCCTCTTCCTCCTCATTCCTCCCAATTCCTCTCTTCTTCCTCCGCCTTTTCCTCCTCAATCGTCTCAATTCCTCTCTTCTTCCTCCGCCTTTTCCACCTCATTCCTCCCAATTCCTCTCTTCTTCCTCCGCCTCTTCCTTTCATTCCTCCCAATTCCTCTCTTCTTCCTCCTCATTCCTCTTTCTTCCTTCGTCCCTTCCTCCCCCATTCCTCTACGCCACCGGCGATGGACCTATGTCGTTCAATGGACTCGTTATCGAGTCCAGGGCGACAGTTGAGTAAATATGATTTGCATTGCGAAGAGGATGCATTGTGATGCGAGGCGTTTGTTCTGACATGTCTCCGTCTCTGTCTCTACCTGTGCCTCTGTATCTACGTCTATCTGTCTCTCTTTTACTATGTGATGCTGCTTCAGTTTGTGCTGCTGCGCGCTTGCAACAACGCAGCTATTGTCTTGTGGACGGATGCCACAATGTGTGGTACTAGACCCCGAGACGACTTAGTGCCCAGAGCGACTATTATATCGACGTAATAATATGCGCCGCGTCTAAATATAGGCATTACGTATTTATAACCATGTGTGTTTAAATATAGCAATGTCTCCATTTAATCATACACAATCTGCGTTAATGGATGTCTATTCTGAGTTAGTTAAGTGGCCTGAAGTTTAAGACATAATTATGTAGTCAAGTCAACTAATTTAGAATTAGAAATAGAGTTCCTCTTTCCATCGTTCATTAGGTCCATTGCAATAGTGCCACTGACCGTTGGTGTCAATCACACGTCTCCACTTGTTTGACGACCCTCCAGGTCCCACCTGTTATCCACCCTACACATTTCATACTCATTTGCAAACTGTGTCGTCAGGGTTTTAAAAAGTAAATTTTCAGTGGTGGGGATATTTTTGAAAAAGGGCAATTTTCACGTGTAATTTAAGTCAAAAGGACTGTATCAGAGAAACTTGAAAAAGTACATATATTTTAAATATTTGAACTTTCAAGCAGTCAAATTATCGAAATAAAACAAATTATCAAAATGAAATAATTAGCATTTGTAATTTTGTACAGAATTATTTCAGGTCCAACAGCAAGCATTGCACAACTGCTGACAAGAACAATAAAAAAATAGCATTGATTACTGAAACAAGATAAAAGTTAAAGAGGCTAGAAACAATAATGGTCAGCTTCTCTGACAAAGTTAAGCCAAGGATGCTTATCTCTTCCCTTCTCCCATTCCTTATGCAGTTTATCTCGATTCATTGTGTGCTTCAGATTTCAAGTGATCTACTATTAACTTCAAACGATGTTCACCATTAGCTCTGACACCTGTTGCGATGGACAGAGGGCCGTTTCTCGAATAGCCTACGTTTTGGCTTCATCTATTTACTGACGACACAGTTTGCAAGACAATAGAGTCAATGGACTTCCTGTTGACTTCCCATCTGGCGTAAATGCCAAGTTCTACTGCTTTCGACGAGGATAATGGCGAGTAAGTAAGTTATGCAGCATCATTGAACCCGTTGCTTAGTTTCCCGTGTTAAATGACATCTGATGATTGAACATCTAACCGAATGAAACTGATATATTTATGGCATAGTGAAGACACGATTTAAAGGTGTCGTCTAAAACAGCAACGTACTTTATAATTATGAGCTTGTTGTCAAAATAGAGGGCGTCAGCGTAGCTGTTAGAACCTTGTGTTTGAATCTAAATTCTACTTTCTACTTTTATCAGTCTCGCTCCTGTCTTAGGCTTAGCAATCTCTCCAGTTCAATAACACTCAGGATATCAGTTCAGATCATTCCTTTTTATCTAAAAAAAACTACAGCCGTCTCCAGACTGCCTCAGACTAATTTCTAATTTCCCAAGCGCTATGTGCCTTTGCTATGACTACTCCTCCGCCATCTTGACCCATATTAAGAAATGCATGCACTCGTTTCACTTTTACTAACGTTTCTGCTCATTCGCTTTTCCATAAACCCCATTCGCTCTTCTCGTGCCCCAGTTCTGCATTACCTACCGCCACTGTACAATATTCTCACCTCAACTGCATCCCATCTGCCTCATTCCTCCTCATTCGCCGAACCACAGTTCATCCGTCTCCCATAAACTCTCGAAAAATCCTCTTCACTCTTCTACTTTCCGGCGACATCAATATAGCCCCGGTCCCAACACAGACTTCTCAATTAATGCAACCCGATTTTCCAACAAGAAATAAATTTCTTTCTATTCCCTCAATATTCGGTCTCTCCTAAATCCGCAAAACTCCATTATCTTAAGTGATCATGTCTCCTGCTCTCGTCCATCTGATCTCATTGCTCTTCAAGAAGCCTGGATCTCCACTTCACCTTCTAGCGCCCATATAAGCTTACATGTAGCTGATTGCAATCCACCTGGCTACTTCCTGAAAAGTTACCCGTTTGACTTTTGAATGCCCCTTTAGAAGTTTGGAGATTACGATTACGAATTTATAAGAAACATGCACACGTTTCTCTGAATCTTAAGTAGACCTATAAGCGTCAAATCTCTCTAGTTCGTTGTTGTTTTTTTAATAAAAATATTAAAGTCTAGTTTTATTCATTTGTAGAGAGAAACACTGTTTCTTTTCATCTGAACTTTACATCGCTTGATTTATAATGTTAGTTGACTAGTTGATAAAACTGCTTTGGTAGGTTCAATAAGTTCGTGTTGAAAATTTACTTAACGATGGAGTCACATTCAGATTCACAAGAATCATTGACGATTGACTCGGCGCATTTGCTACATGACTTGCTACAATTGACGAATGGCATTCGCTTGCTGCCTGACTTGCAACAGTTAACGATTGACTTGGTTCTTGACTCGAAGAGGTTAAGGAGTAAGTAACTGCTGCTGCGTGATTGGTTATTGTCTCACCTGCGTTTCTTATTTCTTTCTGTAGACCTACTCGGCATGCTTGTAATTTAGCCACTATTATTATTTCGTAAATCGGAATATTTTCGGATAAATTATAAAATAATAACAATCTCTAGAGACTAGTTTTATCGTAACCACTAACCAAAATCCAGTTTTACTGTCTTAGTAAATTAGACTGTGTTTAGTTTTCACTTTCAATTGATAATAAAATACAGCCCGTAAAAACAAAGTTTTTTACTAATATCCATCTAGTATCCTATAATGCGTCTTTAATACGAAGCAGTTACCACTACAAATGTATAGTACGCTTTCATTTTACGACATAGCGTGCGTTTAATCAGGTAGCGCGCCCGTTTTTGTTGCGGCCAATGACAACGCTGCGTATCGGAAAAGGGGATTCCCCGATTCGAAAAGTTGAGTCCCCGATTCTATAAGCTTGCCTTTTTTGGGGGAGCTGAAATTTTTATAGAATGAAGTGTCTGCGAGGGCGAGTCTATCTGCCAAGTTTCAGGACGATTGAATGATTGTAAGTGATCGAATTAGTCGTCGCAAGATTTGACTTTTTAGCCTGTGGCTCAAACAAACAAACAAACAAGATTTCCGTAAGTTAAACTAGATGGATAAAAAATACAGCCCGTAAAACAAAGTTTTTACTATATCCATCTAGTATCCTATAACGTGTACTCTGAAAATAGTCCGCGTTCATTTTACGACATAGCGTGCGTTTAGTGAGGCAGCGCGCCCGTTTTTGTTGCGGCCAATGGCAACGCTGGCCAATGGCAACGCTGCGTATCGGAAAAGGGGATTCCCCGATTCGAAAATTTGAGTCCCCGATTCTATAAGCTAGCCTTTTTGGGGAGCTGAAATTTTTGTAGAATGAAGTGTCTGCGAGGGCGAGTCTATCTGCCAAGTTTCAGGACGATTGAATGATTGTAAGTGATCGAATTAGTCGTCGCAAGATTTGACTTTTTAGCCTGTGGCTCAAACATATATAGATATATTCAAGATTTCCGTAAGTTAAACTAGATGGATAAAAATTATAAATATCAACACACCAAAGATGTAAACAACAGCAAAGAGCAGAATTTTGTATTGGTGACCAAAGAAATAAAAACTATTATACAGATTTCACTTCTGCTGTGGTTTGCATTTTTCGTATATCAAGGTCATTATAAAATAAAATCATTTAGTCGCTTCATCATTGGTGGTGAATGGAGGGACTAATAAGGGCAACACTCACTGGTGGGAAAAGGGTATGGACTGGTGGGGAATTTTAGAGGACTGGTGGGGAAGTTGAGAGGGCTGGTGGGGAATTTTCCCACCAGTTAACTTGTTAAAAAATGTCCTACATCACCATGGCTGTCCGTCCCTCCACTGCACACCTAAATATCGGATATAGGCTACGTTTAACTGAATTGAACGAAGACTTTCCCTTTACATATATATGTACTATGTAGGCCTACGATCACCAATGTATTTCGACTGGTATATTTGAGCTTATTGCTTACTTTGTATAGAAGTATTGCTTTAAGAGTTCGTACATCTGTTGTGTATAATTATATATACACACACATAAATTTATAATCGCATACAGAGGCCTACATGATGGTTCATCAGTCTATGTACATAGCGGATATTCAGGTAGACTATGTATAATAATAATAAAGGCGAGGCTGAAAGAGTCATCGTCCTCTGTTGCCTTCTTTGTATTCCGACAGAATGTGTTGTAATGCAATCTTTGGATTGCGAACAAGTTCTGCGCATCGAGCCTCGTTTCAAAGGCGGTTCAGATGTTTACACTGGGAAAGCAAAACCAAAGAAGTGGCTTAAGTGCACCGCTAGCCATCGATCCTTCGAAAAGAAACAGTCCAAAAGGAAATTCCAGACTCCTGGATAAAAATAATTCGATAGTAGGCTTGACAGTGGAAATGGGAGAAGTTTTAGTAGGAGGTATTTGTAGTAGCAGTGGTAGTAGTAGTAACAGTAGTAGTGGTGGTGATGATGGTGGTGGTGGTGGTAGTAGTGATGGACTGCTAGTGGTAGAAGTATGAGTGGTAGCAGTGGAAGTTGTATGGCGAGTAGAAGTAGTGGTACTGATGAGCATACGAGAGCTTGCCATGTTCCTCTCAAGCGCATTGCTGCCTTTCTGTGTGAATGTGTTTTCGGAGGAACCTAAGTCTCCTGTTGATCGAGCGAACTGGAAATAGGTCCGGTTTCTCATTGATCATTTTAAAATCAAGCAACATTTCATATTAGTACTGGGCATTTTATGTGAAAAGGAAATAACTACAACATAAAGAACAATAACAATTAATAATAGTTGGAACGATTCGTTCTAGGTTACTTCATGCCTTCTTAACATTAACTTCTGCAATACTATCTTATGCCTGGTTTTTTTATATCTAATGTAAATATACAAAAATAAAGAAGGCGTGTAAGTATGTAAGTATGTATTTCTGTATTGCAGTGCCTTTGTGAGGTAGGCTACTTAAAATGCACTCTATTAAGTAACTTGATCTTGCATACATGATACATACATGCACATATATACATACAAACATGCATACTCACATATATGCATACACACTCGTACATAAATGCATACTCATACAAACATACGTACCGGTACGTGCATATGTGCCTACATAATGCATACATAAATACATAGATAAATACTTTTTTTCACAAATACTGTAATAACTTCGCCATTACTTCTATAATAACTATTATTAATTTGGAATGCTCTTTCTCCTTCTGTTCGCTATAAAATTCTATCCGGCAGTCTCTCTTCTTCATTCGCTTTTCTAAAAACATGTTTCTTCTCGCGGGGCTTAGCACACTGGGAGCGCCTCTGAACGGTTCACCCTACAAGAGGCGCTTTACAAATGCTTAAATACGATACGATACATATACATAAATACATATGCATATTTACATACATAAGCACATGTGCGTATTTGTGTTTGCATATATGCATATATGCATATGTGTATGTACACGGTGAACGGAAAAAAACCGAACCTCTACAAAAAAGAGAAATTAACACCAAAAATGTAAACTATTTTATTTCCCACAATAGACTTAACTATATTTTATAAATATGCGCTATACCAGTTAAAAACTGACGTCACCGTGACGTCATTTGTAATAAGAATCCGTTACAAAATGGCGTTCAGTGAAGAGGACAGAATAGTAATACGATATTTACGCCAGATTTCATACCCCCTGCACTTTGGCCTCCAAATAGCCCAGACTTTAATCCGGTGGACTATAAAATCTGGTCTGTGATGCAAGAAAGGGTTTGCAAGACAAAGGTTCGCGATGTTGGAGAACTGCGTCAGCGCATAATACAGGCATGGGACGAATTTGATCAAGCTGTAATCGATTCACCAATTAGTCAGTGGCGAGCTCGTCTTTGTGCGTGTGTGGAAGCCAAAGGAGGGAATTTTGAACACACATTATAACCAACAAATGATAGTTATCTGATTCATGTCCTATAAACTGAAGTTTCTCCATGTTTCATTAAAATGTACAAATTATTACATAAATTATTGCAGCAATAGGAGAGGTTCGGTTTTTTTCCGTTCACCGTGTATATATGTGTATATGCATTATGAGTATGCATGTATGTTATCTATGTATATATATCAAGAATCTCTCCAGTTGCAATGATACTAATATGTGGGCCGAAGTTTAGTTTTCATGGGTTCAATAAAGTTCTACTCTTTATCTAATCTTTCCATGCTGGATGGATCATTTCAACCTCGTTTACAACTTTTTCAAAACTACTTTAATAACTTTGCCATTACTCTATAGAATAAATCACCTGAATAGGTTTGCTCTCAGTGACCCGATCAACTGCGTCGCCTCTTTGGCCTGGATATAATGGCGCAACAGAAACACACGACACAGAGCCACTTGAGCGGATCGCGGTAGCAGAGGAGCCTCCTCTTGCACGTCGTCAGCGCCCATCATGACGACGACGTTCAATAAGGCAGAATCCGATGATAAGCCCGGATTATTATCAGCTGAGGCGTTCCCTCCGTAGACAAGCAGTCTGTCCGTTGATTGGCCGATGGTCGCCGCCGACGGGTTCAACCAATTCCATCGATATCCGCTTACAGTTAGTCAACTGTCGTGTTTCATTCGAAGGTGAAGTCATAGTCACTCAGAGGAGACGATCAACCGGGTCTAATATGATGGTGCACACCTAGTGCAAAGATTCTTTTAGCAAGAATTGAAATCAGGTGCAGTATACCTCTAGGGTTAAGGATGCTATGGAGGCTATGGATGAACGCTGAAAGCTAACAGGGCGCAACATTAGTGACATCTAGCGACAGCAGGCGCTCACAGTAGTGCGCATTAATTTTGTACAGACGGCGAATTCAGGCGACGAATAAACGTCGTTCTCTCCGAACGAAGAAAGAAATCTGCATCGAAACTTTCTTCAGCGTTAAGTGTTTTCTAACGATGAAACTTTGCAATCGATGTTTTTGCTGACAAGGTTTGTGTTAAGTGTCACTTATAATCGGCGCCAGAGTTAATACTTAATACAAGCTTACTTTTCTAGGTCCATTATAGTCACACGACTAATTAATTACACGAAGTATCAGCTGCGTGTCTCGTTAATGTTTAACAGACTCTCTTCCTCTGTGTCATAGGGTCTACTTTTCGACAGCATATTTTGGTATCATATTTCGACACAAAATCAGATAATATTTTACTATAACATTATTCATCCTCCTTGAACAGTCTACCATTAAACATAATGTTCTGTTTCGTCATAGAAAGAAGAAAGATTTTCAAGCCATTTTAAGGCGCACCACTTAGTATTAGTTAGATTGCTTTCATGAGATTCTCATAGGCGATTTGTAAGTAGCTTGATCTGAGTAACCTGAGTACGTACGTACGTATGCTTCCGTACCTCATCTTTATCCGTCCATTAAGTACGCTTTAAATGAAGTAAAACTTGTGTCACTACTGATAGGTTACTGCGAATACTGATTGACAGATATTCGACGATTGCTGTCCACAATTAAATAATTATGAGATTCTCAAATAATTTGTCTTCTGTTACTCAGGCAAAGATGAGTGTCCTAACAACACTAATTGAATGTCCTTAGCATTTTACAACTTTCAGGAGAAACTAACGAGGCAATTTAATGTGACATTTAAAATCGAATGGCGTAATACTGATAACCTGTATGGACCTACGATTCTTTATGGCGATGGACAGAGCATGCGTAATAGACAATTTTTGCTGTTTCAGCGACTGACAGTAGCACACTTCACAGAAACTATGCGGGACGGATGTCTTTAGAGAGATTTTGAAGAAGATATCTTAACTATAACAGATAATCGGTTGGTAATTCAATTTCTGAGATACATGTTACATCACTGACTCGAACCTGACCGGAATTATATTCAGTCAGATTTTCTGGTCGAAATGCTGACTCTGAGAACGATCTTCTTCTCCTCGCATAACATTCTCTTGGCGGCTTCTCTCTTGGTCGGAGTTTTCGCCATTTTGGTTTCTATCTTCGCCATCACTTCCGGTAGATGGATCCATGTCTTCAGGTCGTTTCCGGTAGAAGTCGAGATGGTGTCTGCGAGGGCGGACCCCCTGTCGCCGCCGACATTGCAACAGATGGAACCAGAGAGACAGAGGAACGTTAGCGAGGAACACTACCAGGGAACAGCGGCGATACATTTCACTGCTGGTTGCCCCGAGGAATACGGAAGGACCGGGCGCCGTTGTGGGACAACAGCGGCTGACAGAGGACGAGATTGCCCTGACGAAGCATACGCAGGACTCTGGAGAGTCTGCCTTGTTTATCATTGTCTAAATGGTAGGACATTATTTCTCACTGGCCGCACTATAGTCTATGTTATCACTGGAGCATATATTTCGGATGCAAAGCGATAATATATCTGTATTTTTATAGTCCCACTATAGCTAATGACGAAGCGATGTTTCAATAGATGGCGCTAACTAAGATTCGGTTCGGTTCTAAAATTGCGTGGAGGACGGTGGTGAACGCAGAACGAGTCCAGCGAAGCACTGCCATACATAAAACTTTTTGGAAACATTTTAAATCCTTTTCAGTTGTTGCCGTCGTTATATCATGTTTAACTTCCCCCAAATTGTGATTGCCTTGTTCAGCTTTCGTTGTTTTCTAGTGACAATGGCAACACTTTAAATATTTAAGTTTAGAAGTGTGAGTGGTGGGTAATCACTTGCGCCTTCCGATTTTCGAGAGAAGGCCAATGTCCTTTGTGCCGATGGCCTTGGTTTGGCATAATTATTGTGAGTTAAGGACTATCCATTATAGTTCGAAGCCCTCTTTTTAGAGTTACATGTAGGCGCTCAACTAATCGACCATCATATCACAGAATCAGACAAATGTTTCATTGATGGTCACTACGAATGTTACCAGACACTTTGTGGCTATAATTGGTCTTATTACCATACAACTGTTGAATATCTATAGTAGGCCTACAGTAGAGAGCACTGAAGGCTTATCCAGTCATATGAATTTTTACATCTCATCAAATGCATCAATGATGAACTGATGGCGTGAAAATCCTCTTATATTCCAAGAGATTAGTTACAAAAGGAGAGAAAAAGCGATCGATTGCACGTTCGAATACTTTAACGAACGCTAAGACTAAGCAGCGTCGCAAATAGGTTGACGTAGGTCTCATGGATGTGACAGTCAATTAATGATCGGAGGTGAGCGGGTTACTGAGTGCAGAGGAGACAGGTAATAGTTGCTATTTTTAAATAAATGGATGGTTTATGGCTACGACGACGGAGCCAGCAATAACCTAATAGAATTACTTCAATAGCATTATAATCATATTGCACAAGCCATCAGTACACGGTCAATTAAAATTAAATCATTGGAAAATTAAAAAAATTATAACACTTGCTATCAATTTTAATTAAGAAATTAATGGTTTAGCAACAGTCTTAAATAAGAAATTAATGGTTATATATATATATATATATATATATATATATATATATTCGTATGTATATATATATTATGTCGGACAGTCTAGGTTATTCTGAGTTCAAACGGAGTTTCTGATGCAAGAGATCGATCATGAAAACCAGTTTCATTTATTGAATTTATATTGACTGTGTTCTAATCTGATAAGTTCCTCCTCCTCTTCCCTCTCCCTCTCCCTCTTCCTTGTCTGATCGTCGGAGCAGCGTCTGTCATCGTCGAGTGACTGGTTACCCCATCGAATTCACTGGAATACCCCTACAATTAGAGAGGAAGACGAGAGACGAGGCAAATATTAGGTCTGCACCCGTAACGAAGCTAATTCAGTTTGGACGGCATTTCTGCTCGAGTTAATTCCTACAAATCTACCCTCTATGTGTTGCAGGGAGCGGGGCAGGGAGCGGAGGGGCCGCCGTCTGTCGCCAATGTTCGACCGCCAACGACCCTGCCTTCAAAAGGCGACCGCTCTGTCACGTAACCACCACCGTGCTGGCCATTAGTGGTAAGTTACCGTATTTGCCCGCTGCTAACCCGTAGGCGATTATTAGGAAACTGTCGTTGTCGGGTGAGGGTCGGGAGGGGGGCTGAGAGAGGGAATGGAGGGTTTGACCGAGACATGACAAGGGGCGATCTCACGCAATTATATAGCGCCCGTGTAGAAAGGAGAGACGTGTCGTGGCATTCGTTGGCCGCCATGATGAAGCGCTACGTTGCTTCCGGCTTCGATGGAGAGCTACGCGGATGACGCGAAAGCCTTTGGACAGGAACACCAATTATGGCATTACACCAACAGTATACTCCACTGCACTTATATATATATATTATCTTATATGTACATGTAAATATGGATTTGAAACGATACTGTGTTAGTATAATCATTAGTACAGTCGTTA